>PVJO010007495.1:0-81490 GCA_004026905.1 Hystrix cristata
GTTGTTTTTTGAGGAGAAGACTGAGACATAGAGCAAAGAATCAAGTTATCAAGCACCTCACTGCTAGGAACATCATAACGGGCCCTCAGCGTGGATCTCCTGGGTCTTCTTACCAGGCAGTCAAGAGTTTTGGGCCCATCCATCACACATGTATCTTCCTGTCATGATTTAGATCTAAAATGTCCCCCAAATGTCTCATGGGTTCATGGCTGGTGCTTTCAGAAGGTGACTGGGTCATGAGGAACTATCCCCATGGGGATTCATCCATTGATGAGTTCATAGCAGACTGTGCTGTGGGGAGGTAGAACATGGTTATGTAGGGACAGTTAGAGGGACATAGGCAGCAGAGGGCAAGACCTGGGTGGCTGATGATTATAAAATTGCTACATGCTTATCATGTACTATTAATGAGGAAGCCGCTTATGAAAGGACAACATGCACTTGCTGTAGCCCTCTAGCCTCTCCAACCTTCTCTTCATCCCAGAAACAAAGGTTAAGACGCTGATTGGCCTAGATTACACAAATCGGTGAAATGGTCATTTTTAGAAACCAGTGTACCCCTATAAGTACAAGACCCCAGGTCCCCAGTTTGGGTAGCTCATTGGAGTTTTCCCAGCCTCACAGTGTGAGGTAGCTTTTATTCTGTACTCACCTCATAGTAAATAAACGTTCACTTTCCACCTTCAATTCTGACTTCATTTTCCACCAGAGGCTTTGGCTTTAAGCCAGCCTTGCCCTACTTCTTCCTTCACTGCAGGAGTGAGGGCAAGGACCAGAAGGAAAGCAGAGTCATTTTACAGGAGACCTCTAGCCTCCCAGACTCCCCACCTGATGCAACAGTTAGAGAAAGTGGGTCACTGGGGCTGTGAACTGGAAGGGTGTACTCTTGTCCTGGCTCCTCCCTTCTCTTTCTCGGCTCCCTAGCTGCCATGGTATAAGTAGATTTTTCTCACCATTCCCTTCCACTATGCCATTTTTGCCTTGGAGCCAGACAACCATGGGCTGAACCCACTAAAACTGTGCAAGACAAAATAAATCTCTCCTCCTTTAAATTTCAGTGTTGGATACCCTGACCCAGTGACAGGAAAGTGACTACTATACCTCGAATCACACCTCCAGCTTGATTCTTATCTTCCTACATTTTCCTGGATCACTTGCCATACTTTATTTCCATTTCCTAGCCCCTCTCTTACTCCTCAGTCCTGGCAACAAATTGGACTTCTTCCCACTGGCACATCCTTGAATTTGGCTGTCCATTCACAATTTCTTATTACTCTAAGTCTCTGGCAAATGCAAACTGAGAGATGATCCTGGACTGCTTCACTAGGCTTAGTGAATTCCAGGAATTACAGGAATTCCAGGACCCTCTTCAGGAAAAGGAGCAACAAAAAGAGGCAGGTTCATTTTTGTCCGAATAAGCCCATAGCAAAAATATACTAACAGTTAATTCTAACTCTTAAGTGCCATTATTAAAAAAGATCTCCCTTCGATGAATGCCTAGCTCCTCAATAATCTAAGTAACATCCACTTAACATGAAAACATGATACAAGCTCTAAAATAACAACTATAGCATGCATTTATTTATTCTGTCTGCAGATAGTGCTTGATAAACATAAAAAGTCACTCATTCATGAATTCCGTATGGCAGTTCTGCAGAACCTAGGATGTATGTTCCACAGACTTAGTAACACTGTGCCTATGACAAGTATCAGCCAGAAATGAGGATTTCCTTGAGTTGCTGTATTATGCATTTAAAAGTAGACTACATAAGGAAAAGGAAGCTCATTTATGTTGTTCAGTTTTACCCTCAGGACTTGAAACAGAGTGTTAGGGTTGAACAGTAGGCATTAATTAGACAGTTGTTGAATGTTACATGAATTCACATAATCTAATTTCACTTTTTATATATTCATGGTTTCTTTCTGTAATTAAATTGTGTAAGATTGAGATAAGGAGCTATTTTATTCATTGCAGTCTCCAATGTACCCAGCACCATGAAGTAGTTGCTCCTCAAATATTTAAGTGGTTCCCAAATTGTTTTCCATGTTATTTTTTTCTGGGAGATACTACTAACATATGGGGTGAGATAAAGTGTAAAGTAGTAAAATAAGTTTGCAAAATAAATCTTTGTCTTAAAGTTTCAAAATGTACATAGCATGTTAAAGACCTTGAAAAGTCCTTCAGTGAAGAAACCCAGTTTTCTTTGTGCAACCAATTTTTCTCAAATTTGAACATAAGACTTCCTTTTCTTTGGCATAAATTTCTTGTAGAACAATGCTCCATAATTTATCTACCAGTTTTAAAATGCAATTCTTCAAGTCTATGTCATTATGCATAAATATTTTATTCACATCATATTAGACTGGAAAGAGAGCTAATCTGGGGACCAAAAGAATCAGGCTCTAGCCCAAGTTCTCACATTAACTAACAATGCGATAGAAGCAAACCATTTCACAGGCTGTTCGTAGTGAGGTTCCTAAAGGGAAGCTTGCTAAAAAATGAAAACCAGTGGAGAATTTTGTAACACTAATATCAAAACCCTTGACCATGAAGGTTTTGAATCCGAATTCCTAGCTGTCTTAACATCCACTGTGAGTTTAATGTCATTGACTACCATTTGAAAAGACACCTTAACATTGTAATATGAAAAGGGCAAAATCAAATAAGACAGACATAAACTATAATCTTTTTTAAAAATTCCATATCAGCACAAAAGCAAGAAATTAAATCATCAGCATATCTGAAATCCTTTAAGACAGAAAGCACTTGGAATCAGGAAAACAGGGAAACATGATGCAGGAAAAGGTCCTGCACAGGGAACTGCAGTTCTTCCCAACAGCATCGAGAACCACAAAGTTAGATTCAACAAATACAAAGACTTTCAGGAATTAACTAGTTTTGCCCTCTCCCTCTCCGGAGGAAGGTAGGAACAGCCTAGAGTAGCTGTGTGCATTTGTCCTCAAGATAAAATGCAGAAAATTCCTTTTAAAAATAAGCAAACAAACAAACAAAAAAGCAAACAGGTTTTGGAAAGAGAGATGCTCCTAGAAAGCACACTGGGAGACTGAAAGAATCTTCAAGCTTAAGGAAACACTTTGGCAACAGACAAGGAGGAAAAGGGAAAGATTTAACCCAGGAGTAAAAATACACTAAAGTGTCCCGCCCCTGGAAGAAAGTCTCCTAACTTTGGCAAATAAAGTAGTCTCCAGATTTCTCCCCACATTCATCTCAAATCTACCATTTTCCTTGTCTTAATCTAGAGACATTTGTATATCTTCATTATGTTAGCACTTTTGCCATTCTCAATGATTTTACAAAGAATGCTAAGATATTACAGGATTATATTGATAAATCACTTTTTTTCCTGGGGTAGTAAACTTGAACTTAATTTTCAATAACTAGATGCTAGCTATTATTTTCTCTAACATTTATGTTTTTCTGGCTTCCCCAATTTGGAAAACACTCTCCTTACTATAGCAAGTGAAAATGAAATATGAATTGAGTAGAATATGAATTGTTCTCCATTGAGATCTGTTCGTCCCGCCATCCTCCATAAGGGCCACCATTGCTTCCATGAGGAAGCAGCATGGAAACCACTCGTCCCTTTAACACACAGTGAAAAGTTTAGTTGCACAATGTATGAAATGCACACCTGTGCATCACACTCTGAAACACTTCCAAGTACTAGACCTATGTCTTAATATTTTAACTTAAAGCAGTATACCTAGTATTTTAGTTACTTTTGCATTGCTGAGACAAAACATCCAGCACCCAAAGTTAAAGAAGGAAGGTTTATTTCAGCTCACAGTTTGTACAGGTTTCAGCCCAAGTCCACTGGCTCCAAGGAAGAGTGGCATGGCAGAGGGGCATCACAGAGGAGAAATGGTCCATGGCAGAGCAGGCAGGAGGCAGCAGGCAGGAGGCAGCAGGCAGGAGGCAGCAAGCAGAAAGCAGCAAGCAATGGCAGCAGAGAAGTGGAAGCAAAGTACCAAAGGAGCTTCTTTCTGTCCCTTTATATTTCATCCAGGCTGCCTTCCTTTCAAGTGGTGCCACCCAGACCCAGGGTGGGATACCCCTAATCTCAGCATCACAAATCCTAATCCAGTCACCTTCTCAACTCCCCACCTGTGACTGCATGAGGCTTTGAGGGGACATCTAGATACAAGCCATAACACTTAGAAATGACAACAAGGACACACAGAATCTCAACTGTAATACTTCACTGCATTCACACATAATCATATACTAGAGCAACAAACATGCACATCTTTTCCCTAGATGTGCATGTCCCTAAGTAGATGATTATGTGTGCATGCTTCCCTAAGGCCGAGTCTTCCCTGGAAGATGATTACATCTTAGCCACACACTTCAATGCTTTGACTTGGCAATTAATGTGGCACTTTGGAGCAGTGTGCTAGAGGACACAAGGAAGATATTTTGAGGTACTCGTTAAAGACATTTCTTATGACTCCAAAACATATTGTACTGGTGTATTCCATTACATTGAAATGACATCGGGACCTTTTCATCCCAAAGCTACCTTCAGTGAGTGGAAGAGCGAAGGAACCTTAGTGAAACAAAGAGAACACAGAAGAAAATGCCCTGTGAGGATATACCAAATCATTTCACCTGGCTATTCCTAAAGACCTTTGGAGCAAAGGCTGTGGAAGGGAGGAGTGAGGTAGAGGATGAGGAAAGGGAGAATTTGTAAGCAATCTTCTATCTGCAGCTTCACACTTAATTGAAATGGAAATTTGGGGAATAAAAATCCCTTGATTATCTTTGAGACAAGTGAAAGGACACTAAGAACATTTAAATCATCTTTCCTTTGCAAAACAAATCAGAATTGGGATATTTTTATGCTACAGAATAGAAAGACAGGTTTCAAGCCTGCAGAGGAATGGGCAATTGTAAATATGAAAATAGAGTTTGGGAATTAATAGTATCATTAACATTTTAAAATGCTGTTCTGAGCACACACACTAGAAAATTAAAAGACTATGAGGTTCCTGTACTCAACAGCTGACTGCTTCTATGTGCCCTGCTCTCATTTAGAGAAAGTACATAAAATGGAAGAAGGGGCACATTAACTCTTTTTCATTATGATGTACACAAAAAAAGAAGCTTCTCCAATAGCCTAATACCATCTTAATGATACTGTGGTTCTCTGACAATATTTTCCCCAACAGTATTTTCTTCTATGTCTTCTGAAACAAAGACCACAGCAGAACTAAAGAATGGAGCCCTTCAGAGATACCACATATTTTCTCTTTTTAAAACATAACCATTTACAAAACTATTTCAAATTTTTATACTAATTCATTGGAATAGTTTTGGTTCTCAGAGGTAATCAAATCCAATCTGTTATCAAGTCATTAATAGATATAAAGGCGCTATAAAATAAAGTGTGAAAATAGCTCTTAAATCTCACGATGCAAGTGGATTTTAAAAAGAAAGAATAAATATGCTATTTTCTTTACTAGTTTAGCCTTGCACTGTTATCAACAGTGGCAGTGCTCAGGTAGAGGAAGAGAACAATGCCTGTGGCATAGGCTCATCTTATTGCTTCTACCTTTTTTTTTTAAATAGCATTATGGGCATCCTTGATCTAGAAACAAAAAGACCTGAACATAATCTTGGCTCTACCATCTGGGTGTGTGGATTTTAACAAGAATGTCTTGGACTTTGTTTTCTTCACTAATAACTGTATCCCAGACCCTTTCTTGACTTTCAGATATGTAAATCCAATTGTCTTTCTCACCCTTTGCCATATTTAGATTTTGAATGTTCCCCAAATGTCCACGTGTTAAAAGTTTGGTCTCCATGGTGGTGCTGGGGGAAGAGGGGGACCTTTGCAAGATGGAGCCTACTAGGGAGTTTTCAGGTCTTTGGACAGGTGCCTTAGAAGGGGATGGTGGGACCCCAGCCTCCTTCTCCTCCTCTTTTGCTGCCTGGTTCATGCTGTAACTGTTCTGAGTCTGCCGTGTTACTCTCACCATGAAGTGCTCTCTCACCACAGGACCAAATTAATGGGGTCAGTTAATCTTGGACTGGTGCCACTCAAGCTATGAGATATAATAAACCTTTTCTCTTGTAAGTTGATTACCTCAGATATTTTGTCATAGTAACAGAAAGCTGACAGGTACTCTCCTCCACCTTCCACCCAGACGACCCTAAAGGACCTCAGTATAGCAGGAATCTAACTTGTGATCTTCCACAGTGAACTGGGTTCTCTTCCATTTTTCTTCATTCATCCTCTTGAGCTATGCAGAAATCTAAAAACCCATGCCTGACATTACACCCTGCTTTTATGTCCATTCTATTATGAAGTTTTCTTAAACTTATACCTTTCCATTTATGCCCCTTTCCCTCCATCTCTACCACCACCATCACCATCCCATGCCATCCTCATTTCCACAAGCACTACTCTGAGAACCTCCTCACTGGTACACCTCCAGCTGCTCTTGCTCCTCTCACCATGGGCCCATCTAATTAAAATGAGGCAAAGTTGTATAAGAACAAAAACAGCCTGACATCATATTTCATACCTAGCATAAATAAACAGATCTTGAAAAACATCTTAGTATTTCTAGCATTCTTAGTAGGAAAGCAAACCATCTACTGAGATACTGAAGGAAAGTTATGAAGGAAGGAACATTTTGATGGACAGGTTGAGAAAAGGGAAGAAAGCATAGTCCAGACAAATGTTGGCAAAGTCAATGGCCTAGATAGACAAAGGAGACTGGGTGGGTGAGGGGCATGGGCACATGGCTGTGGAGCGGACAAAGTAGAATGGTGCACATAAGGCAGAGAAGAGACAGAAAACTACAAAATGATAGAGCTGAATCATTTATCACCAGGAACAACCTCACTTAGAGCAGGCTTCGACTGAACAGATGCCCTGTAAAACATTTCAGGCCTAAAGGGTACATTTCTTTGCCTGGGACAGCAATTTCACGGTAGCACCTTCATTTTTACCAGTCTAAAATATATTAGAGCAATGATTGTCTCCTGCCAGCAGTGTGCTACTGTTATTTTGTTGGCTGTGCTTGTGGGAAAAATAGTTTGATTCTGGCTGTAAATGAGAGTTTCTTGATTACTTGCATGAAAAGCCCCACTGCAACCTCTGTGGACAGATTCTGGAAAAGGGCTTCTTGGAGGAGCTTCAGAGTCTCCTGAAAAAAATCTAACACACATACTTGCATGCACACACAGAGCTCACACTCACACATCCCCTGTAACACACACTCACACTCACAAATACATACACATTAAAGTAGACCCCTCTGGAGGTGTCTACTTGGCACCACCTACATGAAGGTGATGCTTTACAGAGATTTTTCACACAACTAAAAAGAAGAAACATATGTCACCCTTCTTAGGAGCAGGGACCTTCTGTGAAAAACCCTCTTGTACAGTGTACATCCACGTAGCCAAAAATCTCCGGGATGTGGTAAATGGTTCAAGTTCCTGCCCAAATTTTGACATCGTGAATCCTCTAATTATTTTCCCTCCTTGGTGACGAGTACAGTGAAAGCCCAGGAATTTGTGCTCTTCCCCTAAGTCTTAAGCCAACAATCAGGACACTGGCATTTCCCAAGGGAGTTCCCAGGTCAGCAGGTCCACCTGAGGGCCGCTCTCAGTGAAGCACCTCGTCTGCTGTTTCCGCCCACCATCATGGCTTCTGCTCTCTTGCTGAGATGTATTGATGTCTTGAGTCCTCAGAAGGGCCCTACTGAGCCTCCCCTTACCAACTGCATCCTCCTAGGAACAGCTCTTAAGAGGGGAATGTTCAGGATCTTCGGGCATTGTCTAGAGAGTCCCGTCTCAACATATCACCCGGTCGGTCTTCTGAGTGGAGACAGCTGTCTTTCCTGCAGCAACTGGTCCTTCCCACATGCAAAGAACTCTCTCCTGGCAGCTCAGAAAGGAACCCATCATTCTCTTCCGGCAAACCCAAACTCAGGTAGCACAAGGACCTCACCTCCAAGTCTCTCCCAGATATCAGTCCAATAAGACTTTGGGGCACAACTGAGAATTAGGATCAAGGAAAAACCCTCAGTTTTCTAATACTTCAAATTAATCTCCAAAAAATGTACAGGAAATTTAATTATTTTGTTAAGGAGCCAAAGATTTAAGATGAAAAATCATGCCATCTCAAGTACATAGCATGAAGGTCATACTATCTTGGTAAAATGTTTGAGCAGAAGAAATAAGGAAAATTATAAATTATTTTTAGTACCTGGATGACTGATTGTTCATATATTGCATTTAATCTTCACTGCCTAATTTTCATCTCTGAGAAAAATTAAGAAAATGTGGACATCAAATCAGATCTCTGGAATAAAGCATTGTCCTCAAGTGGCTCGTCAAACATTTCCAGTGACTGAGGACAATGCTTATGTTAGGTTTAAGATGCCTGTAAAAGTTACCAATAAAAAACCCAATTACAAAATAATGGGAACAGTGACCACACAAAATAAACCAAGGGACTTCATATATTTTCTGTAGTCCCTAAGCCTGGTTATTAATCTAAATTTTACATCCATTCCTAGTTTATGGTGAGAAAAGAAGAAGTAATGTATATTTTCCTAAAAACATTATCATGAATTTATTTCATGGACAGAATAATGTGAACAGAAGGAAGGGGGATGTATGCATCTGACAATAGGTCCCAAAATAATGCTTAGAAATAAGTCATCAACCCTGCAATTTGTCTTTTTATGCCTTTCAAAACTATCCTAAAATCTTCTAACTCTGTGAAAATCTTCTCCCAAAGCAGAAACAACACACTGATCACTTCTCTCAGGATACTGTACTTATATCTTTTGACTATATGCAATGTATATGTGAACATCAAACCCAGTACAGGACATAATTCACACAACCTCACTTCCTTCAGCTTATCTTCAGTTAAAAGAAGTGAACCACTGCAAGGGTTTTCTGCCTTTTTCCTAGAAGTAAACAATCACACTGACAGGCATATTAAAGAACTGTTGAATCTAACTAGAGAGCTTGAATTTTCCAAACCAAAATTTAAAATCTGGGATAGGAAGATGGGAAGGGAGAGGAAAGACAAATAAATAGGATGTGGTACTGAGGCAGGAGGTAGCTAAGGAAAAAGCTGGAGAAAGAAGGGAGGGTTGGCCTGTCTTGGACCCTACTTTATGGGCTAGATCTGAGGCAAAAGGTAATCAAGGAAATAGCTGGAAAAACAAGGGAGGGCTCCCTTCAAGCCCACTTTCTGGGACTAGCCCAGGACAAGGACATCCAAGTTTAAATACAATGGAAAAAGACAACCAAGTATCTTAGTTTATACACAGTAAATCCCAGAGCATACACTTTGTGATCTTCTATATTCCTTGGCTAATCCCAAACCTAATTACTCGGTCATTGACTGCAGATTGGTCCCCACTCACTGTGGGTGTCTTTCTCTAAGGGCCATGAAAGGTCAAAAACTCCAACAGCTTACAGAGGGGCTGAGTCAAGCTGCTCACTGGCAGGAGTCATACCTCAGACCAACACCCTCAATGCCACACCAAACCCTAAAGCTTAAACCCCTCGATACCAACTCCCACACACACACTTGGTGCTGTGAGCACATCTCACCGGCCCACTCCCACCCTGTGAGTACATCTTTTCTTTTCTCTTTCAAATAAAGCATTGATCCTGCAGCTACTCTTGGGTGCCCAGCTCAATTCTTTGTTTAGGACATCAAGACCAGTAACAATATATATACATACTAATTCTCCATGATGAAAGTGTCTACTACGTATCACAAACATTTACTAGTAAAAGGGGAAGGGAAAGGATGAAATAAGAATCAAAAGAGTTGCTGTATACCTAACATCTTCTTATGTAGCCTCAGCACATGTAAATAGAATTCTTTGCTGGTGCTTTCTACATTAGAAACAGAATCTAGTCTCTAAGAAACTCACTCCAACTACTCAGTACCTGAAATCATATGAACAGATGATTTACTGAGTACAAAAGTCCCTCCCACATGTTAGTGGGTCAGTCACATCCCAAAGATAGTACAGCCTGTAGGCACCATGGCCCCAGATACTGGAGAGAGGGCTGAGATTCCAGACAAATGCAATGCTTTTTCCATGACTGCTGTGCAGAAGAGGATTCATTCAAAGGCAAAGGGTAAGAAGAAAATCATCACACCTAAAGTTAAAATTCCTATTTGCCTCCTCACCCATGTTCTTGCCCTTTGTGATATATTTGCAAAAATGTTTATTCTTTGTGCACAACTCTTCTTGATTGCTTTTTGAAGTTGATAGACTGCCTGAAGCCTATACGTCACATCATGTCACCTCTAATTCCTTTGGGATCAATTTATCCTCCACACCAAACATGATAGTCACGTTTCTTTAACATCTGGGCACGTGGAGATCAGCCTGGTCACCTTAGTGCTCTGTGGTTGCAGGACTTGATCCCAGAAACTTCAGTAAAGGGCAGTCTATGGTCATCTCCATGTTTTCTGTCCCTTCTCTAAGGCTGCACACACTCACTTTGCTACTCATACATTATAATGTCTGCATTAATGACAGGAAGAAGCAAACCCACACGGGCGCATCACACCCCGGCACAGACCTGAAATGGGGACAGAAAATACCTGCCATCTGTCCTCTTGCCCTGTGGCAGCCTCAGAATGGTGCTCCGTTCTGCTGCACTGGAAGAAAAATGGTGCTGAGTACCATCTTGGTGGAAAAATAAGAGAATGCTTGCTTTCTCTGCTTTTCATGGAAAAGTTAAGGGAAAATATTAACAGAAAAGGATAGAGCTTGAAATCGCCTACATTTCAGTCATATTGACACAAATGGATTTAAACTTCTACCAAGAGGCACTAAAAAGACCAAACACGTTTGAGATTGTCATTTCCTAACATATTTGAATTACAACTCCTTAAAAGACCCACTTTTTACTGTTTGAGTCACCACAGATAGCCCCTGGTCTTTGCTTTTTTTTTTTTTAATTCTATGAAATTTTAAAAAAAATTTTAAACAAGTATTATTTTCTCCACATGTTGATGAATCTGAGCTGAAACATTCCCAAGTCTTTAAAGTCAGCAAAATCCTCTAATGGAAGAACAAGCAGCCCCCGTGAAGGATGTTTGTGGAGGGGCACACCCGGACCACAGCTGACAATGGGAGCATGTGTTCAAGTTCAGTTTCTCCACCGCTGATCCATTTAGACTTGATTTTCAGGACCCAGGTTCAAAACTGGATTTTCTAACCACTGAGAACCATCTTAGCATCGGACTTAAAAGCAAACGTTTCTCTCTAGAGGCAGTTGCAGAGGAGGAGAAGGAGGTTGGCTTCACAGTGGAGCTAACCAGCCCTCAAAAAGCAAAGACACTGGGGGAGACGGAAGAGCCTGCTCAGCCACAATAATGTCCAGCCCCTCACAACAAGCCTGCCAACCTGAGCGACCCAGCACAAGTGAGGAAGCCACAGGCCGCTCTTCCCTGCAGGTGGGTGGGAGGAACTTCCTGAGTAACGCTAACTGAAGAGGAACTCTGGCCAACCAAAACCCTACTTACTCAGTTAGTTTCTCTTCTGTTATGTCGCTCCACAGTGGGTCACCATGGGTAAGGAATTATAGAAGCAACCCAAATCCTTGTCCATGCTACTACTGGGCACCACTTATAGCCCCTGAGGTGCACACCTCCGCGTAGAGTGTGTAAGGATGCCAGACTTACACAGCAATCATCAAGAAATTTCACATACATATTTCCTTTTGTTTTTTATCTACTGGTCAGAGTAAAAGATTGGTTAAAATCAGCATGTTTGTGCTCCTGAGAGTATGTGTGTGTGCATGTGTGTGTGTGTGTGGTATACATACTCCTGTTAATGCTTTAAGTAGCACTTACATCTACGATACGCTTGCCTTCAATTTCAGTGTGGAAATTAGACAGATGAGTTCCATTAGACGTTCTCAAGCCATTCCAGATGAGAGTGATGCCTCTTCACATGATTGGAGAGATGCTTGAAAGTTTCCAGCTTTGGGGCCATGCTCCACCAGAGGTGAGAGGACAGGGACAGAGAAAAAGATGCATAATCCAAGTTGTCATCTGAGGACCTTGAGGCAGCATTTCCTAACATTCAAATCCTAAGAAAACTGCTAGATGGTCCCATGCTCCTTTATTACTTCTCTTGACCATCTTCTCAAATTTTGTGTGGTTAAGTCTTACATGCTTGGAGCAGTAATTATCACTATCCTGAAGAATTTTGCTTCTATTGGACTTCTATCTACTTCATATGGGAAGCAATAATCTGTTATGACCCAGAACCAGGGTGAGCACTTTGAGACTTTTCCCCACTAAATCCTTAAACAATCTTTTAGGTAACCACTGTCTTCTTCACTTCACGGATGAGGAAACTGTGGCTTATGGAGTTCATGTGGTAACAGTTTAGTCAGGATCAGAGCTTCAGATTGAGTAACAGTCTGGCTCCAGAGTCCCATCTTACCTGTCTTTTAGCCATCAGGCTATCACGGGATGATAGAAGGCTCTTACAAATAATAACACTTTCGAGGCAACCAGAGAATAGCACATGGTTGAAGCAAAACTGAGGTAAATATCTTTTTTTCTAAGCCAATCATTCACTATGTTACCATTTTCTTATGTGGATACATTTCCCCAGAATCTTTCTAGTTCTTACAGATCAAATGTCAACTCTTCAATGGAAAATTTACCAAGTTTTGAATATTTCTGGAATGCAGATTGCAAACATATCTTTCCAATGCAAAAGTAACCAGAACAAATTTTCCATGAAAGATTTCTGTAAAAATCAGTTTTAATAGCTTCTATAAACTATCTAGTATGACTTCACTCCTAATAAAGGAATCACATAACGCAGCTCCTTGCCAATGGCAGGAATCCCACAACTACTACCCAGACCCTATAGGAACATTACTAGTAACTGCTGATTCTCTCTGGAGAGACACAACTTCCACTTTAGAAAGTTTCAATTATTGTACCAGTGTTCCTTATATTGAGTCTACTTACTTTGTTGAGACTTAAGCCTTTGCATCCTATTTTTACCATAGTGGGGCATCAAGTTTACTCTCTTTTCCACACTACAAACTGTATGCGATTCCACATCATTTTTTCAATACATCGTTATTGGAGGTGGTTTATAAAACCCTTAGGATCCTGATCCCCTCTTTCTATGCAGTCACTCCATTTTGCTAGTGATCTCCTTAAGATGTAGCACTTAATGCTAAATAGTCCACATATGGTCAAAATAGTACAAAATAAATTCTGTTTCTTAACTTTCTATGTTCTGCATTTTATTATTGGTAATCAAAGAATAAATTATTTCAAATAGACAACAAAAGAAATAGCTATATCACTCTTTGGAGTCAAATTTAATCTTGTTCATATGATCAAATGTGAAAGTTATCTATATTCTGATACCTGAAATTTTTTCTAAGTAATACTCTTGCAGTTAATATTACATTTAATAGAGAAACAGTATATGTTTTCCTTTGATTTGAAGAGAGGAAAGGGATATTGCCTATCATCACTTCTTTTCAGCAGTATACAGGAGGCCTAGCCAGTGAAATAAAGTAACTTACAGAAATAAAAGTTACAAAGGCAAAGGAAATCCCCTATATGCCATGACTATAAATATAGAAAATTGAAATGAATCCACAACTCTAATTAATAAATGAATTAAGAAAAAGTTGAAGGGTATAAAGTCAAATAAACATTAATCAAACTTCTATGTTCTAGCAATAAGCAATAGAAAATTAAAACCTAACATATTTATAATAGTTTCATAAAATACATGAGAATGAATCTAATGGAAGAAAATCTTCCAGAAATAAGTTAATGAAGACCTAAATAAATATTGTGTTCTTAAATTGGAAGACACTATTTGTTGTCAATATTCTATTGATCTAAAAATCAGTGCAATTTCAATCAAAATCCAAACAAATTTTTTATACTCATAAAGATACTGTGTTAAAAGAAATAGGCCAAACACAAAAGAGGACATACATATAATTTCATTTGACTTTAAAAGTTCCTTTGCTTAATTCAAGTATTGGGTAACTGTAGTTCATGGACTAAATCAGGCCTGCTATCTGTATATGTAAATAAAGTTTTCCTTGAAAATAACAGCTACACCTACACTTGTTTACCTATCACCTATGGCTACTTGCACACTGCAGTGATCATATGGCATGCAAAGCCAAAAATATTCACTATCTTGCCCTTTACAGTAAGTTTGAGTTAATTCCTAAAATCTATTATTTCCATGTAAGGCTTTTTATCCATTCTTCTTCTACCTTTTTTTTTTTTTGAGACAGCGTCTCGCTCTGTAACTCATGCTGGCCTTGAGCTCACTGTGTAGCCCAGACTGGCCTCAAATTCGTGACGATCCTCCTACCAAGTGCTGGGATTACAGGCATGCGCCTCCATGCCTGGCTTACATTCTTCTCTCTCTGGTCTCTTCACCTGCACTCTCTGGTGTCCAACCCATTCAGGCTATCACTGATGGGTTAATATTCCCAAACCTAATTCTTTTCTGCTCAAAAAAGATACTACTCTGCCTCATATGAGTTATTTGTGTATATTCAATTTATCCTGTTTCTAAAGCATTTATAGCATTCCTCCCTTGTGAACACGACTTTTCTTTTATATTCCGAAGTTCCTTCTTACTGTATTGTGCATGACAGGTAATCCATGCTTATTCGCTTAATTGAAAAACAAATGTATTCATTGTTAGAAAACCTATAATGTTCTTTGTTATTCCACCGTCTGAATATTAGCAGTTAGGCATCTGAAATGATACATATCATTTCCAAATCATTTCCCTTGAAAATAATTCACTGCCACCTCCACTGAGCTGCTTCTTTCCCTGCTGTTACCCTTCTTAACCAGCCTCCTGCTGCCACCAACCAATTCCATCTGGAGATCTCTTAATCCTTTAAACATTTCTCCTTCTAACCACATCCTTTCTTGCAGCCAATTGATACAGCTCATCCAGTGTTTTGTTGTTTTGTTTTGTTTTGTTTTGGCTTGTCCTTTTGTTCAAAATTCATGAGTTAGCAGATAAAATCCTACTCTGTGAACTGTATTTCCAGCCAGCTCACTTCCTACCCTCTTCTCTATTCTAAAGCCATAGAGCTTAGTTAGAAAGATACATGAATATAATGTCTGGCAACCTTTATCCTTACCCTTTATTTTCCTGCCCAGAGACTCAAATCTCTGAAAAAAAAATTCTAGATGATTCACTCCAAGTGACTCAGCAGGTGCAGAGAAGTTTGGGATGGGCAGGATAAGTTAGGAGAACTTATAAAACACCTTGAAAATTAATCTTAAAATGTTTCCAACTCTATTTCCCTTGGTTTGTCATTGAAATATAGTTCTTTAACTCAGACTCTTGCATAAATTGTTCTTTAGAGCATGGGGATTCTTCTAAATGTTCACTGAAGTTATGTAAAAATGACTTCTTCAGTTATGAGTTTGAGAAATTATAAGTTAAATGAAAATTTTAAAATTTTCCTAATGCAAAATTTTTCAGACTCTTCAAAACACTAATGTATATTATGAATCTGGAAAGGAGAAGAACCAATCAAGTAAGTTTTCAAGCTTATGAGTGAGATCAAAAAATATGGTGAGTGTTTAAATTTTTAAAAATTATTACATAAAAGACACACTGCCATTAATCTCTCTCAAAACATTCCCCCTCACCTTAAACACACTTCCCCACACTTCTTGCCACTTTCTGAAGCGGTGCTGGAAGTCCTTTTTCATGTCTTCAGTTGCACTGTCATGGCCACCTTGATGTCCTAAGTCAATTCAAAACATTTACCTGTCATGGTCACTTTGACTTTGGAGAAGAGCCAGAAGTTGCACAGAGACAGATCCAGTGAATAAGAAAGATGAGGACGCACCATAATGTTTTTACTTGACATAAACTGCCCTGCCAGAAGGGCTGTGTGACACAGAGCAAGATAAAACCATTTGTTCATTTCTCAGGCTGTTTTCTATGCATATCATTTCTATGCACTTAAACACTCTAAAAAGACCTTATATCATTCAGAGTTCACTATATAAACTCGGCTCACATAGTTCCACTAAGGTCAAAAAACACAATCTACATTACTTCTTTGTTGAATCTTGATTGATGGGCTTTTTTTACACGAGGAAACTGGGAGATTTCTATCGAGAACTCTGAACCTTCACATTCACCTGTATTCAAATCTGTTGTTAAAATGCTTTAAAGGACACCATGAGAAATGCTCAGATCTTCAGAAATCCCTCTAATAGTCAACTGCCTGTCTGACTGAATCATTCTGCTTACATTTTCAACACTGTCTTGGGTTTTTGATGTTGAAGGTCATCTTGATTGCTCCTCATCTTCAACTAATTCACGACTATTAGAAAGTCATTCTAACCCTTATAAATTGTTTTCATGGCCACCACACCATCTACATTAACTATTTTTAACATGCTGTGTGTTTCTCTAGCACTTTTTTACAGTTTGCAACAAAAAGTCATGTTATTGCACTGCTCTTGATTCGCGATTTACAGCACACTTCAAAATACACCTTCCTCAACTCTAGTTCACAACTGACTGATACACTCAACGATTTGAAACTTCAAAGTTTGGTCCGCCGCTTCTCATAGTGAAGCCCCTTGTCCTTCTGTTGGATGCCCCTGGCCGACAGCAGCATTCACCACATATTTTTTTTTATCACACCTCGTGATTGACCTCAAGTTTAGAAATCAGTCAGTAACATACTGATGAACTTCTGGTCTCATGAAAACAATTTGGTAAATGTTGATAGAACACTCAAATACAGGTTGGCAGAGACTGGGAGAGAACTTTTCCAGGGAAAGTCACTAAAGAAAATGGTTTAGTGCATAGTAGATCTTTTGTTGAACTGTATTCTCCTCATTAGTTCTCATTTTGAAACACTGTTACACTGTCAACTTAAATTCATAGTTCCCATGAAGCTTAATTTCTTTTTAAATTTTATTGTATATATTTAAGGTAAATAAAATATTATGTGTGTGTATATATATATATACATGTATATATATGTGTATATACGTATATATACATATATAGAGAGAGCGAGAGATAGACAGAGAGACAGAGAGACAGAGGTAAAGAGACCAGAGAAAGAATGGAAAAAAGCCTTGATCTGCAAAATGTGGAAATAATAAATTATATATAATACATATATAATATATAATATAATATACATATATTATATATATTATATATATATAGAGAGAGAGAGAGAGGCAGAGACAGAAAGTACATGAGTTACCATATGGGAAAAAAGCAACATATCTATCATCTCACAATGTGTTAGAGCTTGGACCTTAAGTGTAGCCCAAAGACCCATGTCTTGAAGCCTTGTTCCCCAGGATGATGCTATTGTGAGGCACTGGAGCCTTTAGGAGGTGGGCCCCATGGCCAGCCATAAGGTCACTGAGGATGTGCCCCAAGGAGGTGATAGTGGAACTCTGGCCCCGTGTGTTCGTCTCCTTCACTTCTTGCCTATAAAATGAATGGGCTCTGCTCTGCTGTGCTCTGCCACAATGTGCTGCCATAGACCAAAGTAACAGGCCAACTGATTATAGACTGAAACCCCCAAAATTGTGAGCCAAAATAAACCTTTTCTTTATAAATTGGTTATCTTGGGAATTTGTTATAGTAACAGAAAGCTGACTAATACACATAGTTATTCATTTTTCCTCCCTAATGAAAGACCAATTATAATCTACTCATTTAGCAAAAATCCTGAATACAGTACAACATTATTAACTATAGTTTTCACAGAGTAATGAGATCTTTTGGCTTGTCTGTCTACATATTTTGCTACTTTATTACCTTTTGACTGGCATCTTCCCATTTCTTCCCCCTCATCCCAACCCTGGTAACTAGCATTTTATTCTCTACCTTATCTGTATACAGTATACTGGATGTTTTTGCAAGTTTAATTTCTTACAGCAAATGATTGCTAAACCGAACCTGTCCTGTCAGCCTGTGAGTCTGCATGGGGAGCTCAAAAGAGTAACATATCTAATGATGGTGGCTTAATTCTAATAGATGAAGTTAGCCAGCTAAAACAACTAGAGAAAAATCCAGTTTGATCCAATTTTATCTTATTTGCCTTGAAATTGCTTAACTGATATTCAGGGGCAAAAAAAAGGAATAAATTACATTATACCTCCTAGGCCTATCACCTTATATTTGCTTTCCCTGACCTCTTTTTTTTTTTTTTGTCTTAACAGAAAATAATTCTGCCATGTTTGTTATGAATTTCTTTTTCCTCCCTGAATAAGATTAGTAATCAATTGGGTTTTGGTGACATATTTATCATTTGGGCAAATTTGCTGAATTTTTCCAAATCTATTTCCTATCTCCAACACACTGAGGGAGAAGCAGATAAAAGTGTATGAACAGACACATACTGCAGCTCCATCAGATAATGTAGCCACTGGAAACATGCCAAGGAAGCAATCACATCAGTCCAGTACATCAAAGAGACCACTCGTAGTGATCAGAGAAGCTGGTCACACATCGGTAGGAAATGCATGACAGGAGGAAGTTATGAGTTACCAAAATATTTCATGTTCAGCTGAATTTTTAAAATCCCGTTCCCATGCCTGTTATTTTACTATCAATGGTGAAAAATAGAAATGACTTCCTCTCAGAAAGTTAAAGCACTTTTACAAAGGGATTGTCCACTTGCAGAACGAGTAAGACATAAAGTTGCATCCACATGCATTTTTCCACATGCATTTTCATTCATTATAAAATGAAGAAGAAGGTAAATCTGGATGTGACTATGCAGACATAATTTAGTTGCTCAATTCCAGATGACTCACTGATCTCACTTTAAGAAACTTATTCTAGAAAGACAGTGTAACAAAGCCAAGTACTATATGCAGCAAGAAGTTACCATAACATTTATTATGAAAGAAGATACTAACAACAGGGAGATGTTCAGTAATTTATCAACAACATAAAATTGCATAGAAGTTTTTTAAATAAAGGGATAGAAATGTACACATATACAAAATACATAATTCTTAAACTCTGAAAGAACATATACATATATGGATATACTAGGTGATGTTTACTTATAAATATTACATTAACTTAGGCATTAGGGATTTATTTTTTTTTGTGAAGATGTGTAGCATGGTGGCTTCTCAGCATTCTCACATTTTCTTTGGGGCTAATTAGGATTGCATTTAGTCAAAAATTATACACACACCAGTCAAATTTCAGATTAAAGATTAATTTTTATTGTAAGTCATATATAATAACTTAGTATAATAATTCACTATTATCTGTATGGAAGACACATACTTATAGCCTGCCAAAATTTTGTTTTTTACCTGAAATTCAATTTAACTGGTATCCGAGGAAAAAAGTCTAATAGAGGAATGGAAAAAGAGGCTAGTGTCTAAAGGGAAAAACCCATTAAAACTCTAGTGGCCCATCTTCTTATTTTGTACCAACAGACAAAGGATAAGTTAAAGCTGGTTTGTCGTTGTCATTGGGGAATTCTCCATATCTAGTAGTGTCTTATACCAAAACCAGCTTACCCAGGAATGACTTTGACCGAGACTTTGATTCTTAGCATGGCTGAACGTGGCTATCTTAGAATAAATGGTTTTGTCCTACAACTATGGCATTTTGTGAAGAAACAACTATAGTGATTTTATGATGAAATAAAAATTTGAACTGCTTTCCTCAGATAACAACAGGTGCTTAGACTTTTTGGATTCCTTTCCACAACATAATTTATAGGGAGACTATAAAGATAAAATATAAATGCTTCTGTTGTGTCAACCTTAAAAATTAGTGCATCTGTATGAAAACAAGCTTTTTGTAGCTCTACTTTATAACATTGCTACAAGAGGTAGCATAGTTTGTAGGCATGGGATTATCAGAGCAACATCAGAATTTAATATAAATATTGGCATCTCTTCAAAGTCCAAATATTTTCTTCTTTAACCACACCCATCGTCTGCTTATCAGAATCTTTAAAGAGAAGAAACTATAAAAACTTCCTAAAAATAGAGTAGACAACTTGGAGAGCAGCCAATAAAGTGCCTCATTTTACAAATTAAATGGAGGTCCTGGGGCTGGGGATTTAGCTCAGTGGTTAAAGTGCTTGCCTAGCAAGCATAAGGACCTGAGTTCGATCCCCAGCACCATAAAAAAAAAAGAAAAAAAAAAAAATGGAGGTCCTGACAGGTTAAATAAGTTATTCAAAGTTACATCTAATTTCATGACTTCCCTGTAGGGGAAATAATTGAAATTTTTCTATTTTCATTTTTCTTACCAGTGTAGAACGGTGACTGAAAATCAACCAATGATGGAACAGACTGACTTACTAGGATGAGAAGGTTCAGGGTAAGAAAAAGGCAAAAGACTAGGGCACTTCAGTAATTTTTAATATTTTGTTTTAGCAATATTTAAAGATGAATTTAAAGATTATAATAAATACAAATTGATTTCAGTTAATAAAAAGAACATTTGATTGTAAGTTACACTAACTTCTATTTTACAAGTCGGTAAATTTTTGCTTAGGTATTCTGCAAATTTGCAATCAGGTAACTGTGTGTTTATGGATATAGACAGAAGTGTGGCTTTTAATTTTTTTAATTAAAAATTAGAAGTAACTTATCAAACAAATAAGCAAAAACAACCACTTATCTTTTTTTTTTTTAATTTTTGCCTCCACGAAAGATCAACTGGAAAAACTGGAAGCTACGAGATGTAAAACATCTCTACTGGAAAACTTGGAAACTTAAAATGGTGGATAGCAACAGTGTTATTTTGTAGCCTTTTGTAATAGCTTAACTGTATATCAAAAGCTAAGCTAACACCAAGAACCCAGAGTAAAAAATCTTCCACACAAAATTGTAATCTATTGTCAAAAAAATGGGTAAGTAATGTTTCCGTAGTAGTTTAACAGAGCTTTAGAAATTATGAACCAGGGGCTAGTTTCTTTCCTGGCACCAGAAAATGTTATAGAACAAAATACAACTACTTTTCTTTCATCCAAGACAAAACTACCTTGCTATAATCAACGGGAGAAGATAGACTCGTAAACACCCGCACTGTGTTTTGGTAACTTGAGTTGCCTTTTCAGAAGGGTGGCATCTTGCGGCACAAATACAACTTACTTTCCCTGTGAGCAAAACACACTAGACAACGACATCTGGATCTGAGCAACTATACATATTTTGAAATGTCTTTTCCCTCTGGGACTAGCTCCTCTCCTGCCCTTTGGTGACTGCAGTTACTGCAGAGTGGAAGGTTCTTGGCTTCTTAAATACAACCGGGCAGTCAAACCACTAAAACAAGAAGCATCCTGCACAGCTGCTCTCTCCTCTCGCCGGCTCTACTCCACTTCGGGGAGGCAGAGGATCCCAGTTCTCAGATTTCCTGCTATTTTCCTTTCCTTCCTAAGGTAGCCTAAGCCACCAACCATTCTTACAATTACAGTCACAGGTATTTTTCCTTTTAAAACACTTCACCTACTTCTGGAATAGAGAAGAGTCACTGTGGGGTTTTTTTTTTTAAATTAGGTGATAAGAGGGTTTTTCAGATTTTATTGACTTTTTAAATGACACATATTAATTGTACATATTTATGGGACAATGTATACAATTAATTGATCAAATCAGGGTAATTAACATGCTCACCACCTCAAACGTTTAGCATTTCTTTGCAGTGACAGCATTTAAAATCTTCTAGCTTTTGCACTATATTATCTGGTAATGTCATGTATGGTTACCCGACTGTGTAATAGAGCACCAGAATTTACTCCTCCCGCTGAATTATAACTTTGTAGCTGCTGATCAACCATTACCCAGCCCTCCTCCCCCACTTCCTCCCCAGTTTTTGGTAACCAACATTCTGCTCCCTACTTTTACAGAATCAGTGTTTTTAGATTCCACATAGGAATCAGATCATGTAGTATTTGTCATTCTGTTTCTGGCTTATTTTACTTGTTTTACTAGGGTCACCCATGTTGTTACAAATGGCAGGACTTTGTTGAGTAGTACTCCATTGTGTAGAGATGCCACATTTTCTTTATTCATCTATTGATGGTGTCAAAGGATGATTCCTTATCATGGCTACTGCCCCAAAATAAAAATAAAATAATTAAAATAATGAATACTATATGTAAATATGATCTTTCAGCCCAATTTGAGTTTTAACATTGTAGCCTATTCTACAATGCTACCACCTGTGCAAAATGAGTCAATCATTATTTAATAAGATTTAAATACAGTGAAACAATTTATACTGTAAAATAGGATTAGCATATTTGGTGATTATCAAAAATGTAAGCTCAATTAATTGAAAAGTTCCATCTGTTACTATCTCTCGCTTCTACATGAAGGAAACATAAAAGGAAAAGAGTTCCATGAGCTGCTCGAAATGGTTACACAGAACGAAATTTCCAGTTTGGCAGGAACTACATGTTACTCACTTTTGTATTACCCACAGTGACTTGTGCGTAGTAGGCATCCAATTAACATTCATGGAATTTAATCTATGAATTCCACTCATGGAATTTAATTATTTTACTGTGAATAAAAATGCCATGGTCGTTATTCAATATATTTGCACAAACATTTATTATCAAGGACAGATTAACTTCTGGCAACTTCAAATATCCAAAACAGAGATAGTAACAAAAAAAAGTGAAAAGGAGATTTATTACACTTTGCTACTCAAGAGGCCAGTGGTCAGCTTTAGGCCAGAGAATGGCTTAGAATTATAGGCAAATTGGAATGCACTGGCTAATAATTTAAGACAGTAAATTAGAAGCAGCAAATAAAGCTGTGTTACTGAAACATACCAGTACATAATAACTAAAAATGAGGGAAAGGAAGTTACTGATTATGAAGTAAGTAATCTGAACAATATGTTAACTTCAAGAGCAAAATGCCACAACTGACGTATAATGATTGAGCAAAACCTTAGTTCTAAATAAGTTAATAGAAAAAAGAAATAAGTTAATAGGTAACACGTAATCAAATTATACAATTATTCAAACATAATACATAGACTCATGGCTAACAACCTAAACTTCCAAAAGGGAAGATATAAACAATATAAAACTATGCAATGGCAGACCATAAGGGTTAAGGTCGAGCATGCAAAAGAAAAGAAAATTGAAAAGACGTGTTTTGGGAAGGCGGTCCAGCAATGTTCTGGGTAAAGATCAAGAAATTTCATCAGGTTGGACAATGCACAGTCGAAGATTACTGAGAGATACAACTGGAAAGCTAGTTTGGAGTCATATTATGGAAGACAAACCTTGTAAAATAAAATTTTATTTTGCTTTGTTTAAGTTAAGGTGGACATTTCAGAGACAGAGAGGGATTTTGAGGAGGGAAACAGCAGGACTAGAATTTTGGTAATGAGGTTTTTATCTGATACTAGTTGCTTTTTTTTTTTAATGGTACATTTTAGATGCACATAGTGATAACATTCATCATAGGGGATTTGTACCCTGATACTAGTTTCATTGTCTACACTTTCAAAATACTTTTTTATTCTATTGCATTTCAGGCAGCTGCTTAAATTGCAACACAAATCTCATCAGAGAACACAATGTTATCAGCAGAGATAGTTTCATTTTCAAACCAAGATTTTATTGGATTGGAATACTAGACATAGAGCCTAAAGAAACAATGTATGTTTCTCAATCAACCCATTGTTAGAGGTATAAAATCAATAGATTTTAAAGAGTGAACTCCCAATTATATTAACTTTAACTTGTTACATTAAAAATAAAATGACTTTTCAGAATAAATGTTGGAAATATTTATCTACAATAAAAATTATGCTTCTGGTATAGCTAAGATGATCTGTATCTTTTCCAAAAAAAAAAGTAATTTACATATGGCAATAATAATGAGACTGCTGAGTACTGAAAGATGGTGGCCACGGCTGAACTGATCACACACAACCCACTGCCACAAGTAGGTTACAAGAAGTAGTTTTGAAAGGGCCTCTCAAAGCGCCCCCCACAAAAGCACTTTTTACCTAAGTACAAAAATGAGAAGTTAGTTTACCAGTCAAATACAAGGCCTCCACCAAATAAAGGAGTATCAGAAAGAGAAAGAGAGCAAAACACACACAACTTGCTGTAGATATAGACAAAAGAGGAACAAAATATACACACTGTGCAAAATTAATTCCATCTTTCTGTAAACTTTTATTTCCACTGATGATAGAAAATATTTATAATTTTAAACTGAATCCCAGTTGCAGTCAAACTCGGTCTCTCTTGCATAACTTACTTGATGATGGAGGCAGGTGCTTAGTGAAATGTAACTGGTGCCTCTCATTCTCCTAAAGTTCATTAGAGCCTCTTCCCCCCGTGCCCAGGTCCCTCTGAAGCTCCAGTCCTTTCACACCTCTGATCTTGCCTGGAATTGGAGAATACATAGCTGCTCTCTCTCTACACCCTGCGGGGCTCTGTGAAACTGCCATGTAACCTACCCTTCTCGACATCTTTCTGAAGCACTACAAAACTACTGCCTGTGCAGCACCATATCATGTTAGCAGTGTAGCAAACTGAGCATACAGATTGGCCCAGACTAACCAAGCAAAGTAGGCAGAACAGGGTCCATCCCTCTCAAAGATGCCCATGTCCTTAGAACCTGTAAATGTGTTGTTTGGCAAGGGGGAATAAAGTTTGCTAACCTCCTGATTTCCAAATGGAAGTCATCATGAATTATCTGGCTGGGTCCAAAGTATTCACAAGGGAAAAGGAAAAGAAAAGAAAATGAGAAAAGAGAAAATTAGAAACAAAGCTTTCATAAATAAGGAGGGGAGGAGGAGTCGAAGGGAGAGAGAGAAAGGGAGGAAAAAGAAAATCAAAATATAACACATACAGGTACAAAACCCCTATAACGAATATGATCATTATGTATATTTAAACATACCAATAAAATTTATAGTTAAAAAAGTGGGGCCAACAAAGCATAGGCAGCAAAGCAGTCAGAATGATATGATGCAGGAGCAAGTCAACCAGACCTTTGATGTCTGTGAACAGAGAGGAAGGAGCTATAAGCCAAGAAACGGGCGGCATCTACAACAGTGGTGGCAAACCACGATACTACGTGTGCCACAGCCAGCTGTTATCACTGAAAGCTGTAAAAAGTTTGTGATCACTGATCTAGGATCTGGAAAAGATAAGAAAATGGGTTCTCCCATGGAGTTTCCAGAAAGGAACACAGCCCTACAAAGGCCTTGATCTCAGACCACTGAGACATATTTCTCACAGCAGGCCTTTAGAAATGTAATTTGTAATTTGTGATAATCCTATAGCAGCAGTAGAAAAAAAATGCACTATCTTTCTTATATCCT
The DNA here is from genome assembly GCA_004026905.1 of Hystrix cristata. Classification (NCBI taxonomy): domain Eukaryota; kingdom Metazoa; phylum Chordata; class Mammalia; order Rodentia; family Hystricidae; genus Hystrix; species Hystrix cristata. Next base: position 25,393 of record PVJO010007495.1, read on the forward strand.
GTGAAAAGCAAAAAGCATTTCTCTGCTGCCCTAAGACTCCCCCACTCACTAACCACCTGCATCACTAACCCTCCTTGCCTAACACTGGACACTGCGGTGCCTTTCAGCACCTCTCAGTGTCCCTCTTCCCTGCTTCCCTATTAGGAAGGAAAGAGGGCAAATTCTTTGACTGGCTTCCCTTCAACCATCTCTACTGAAGCAATAAATCTAGCATTCCAGCATCCAAGTTTCCTCTTGATATTTAAAAGGAGTTTTTAGAATTTAGAAATCCCTGTTCTATTCCTTCAAAGCCTAACTTTCAAAACAATAACCTCAAGGCAGAAAGACCAAAATCATATCATCATCTCAACAGACAAAGAAAATGACATTTGACAAAATTGAATATCCTTTCATGATAAAAACTTTCAACACACTAGGTATATAAGGAGTGTACTTAAACATAATTAAGTCCATGTATGACAAACCCGCAGCAAATATATTTACTATGAAAAGGTGAATAATCTTTTCTAAGATGAAGAATAGGATAAGAATTCACCTTCTTGCCATTTCTATTGAATATAGTACTAGAAATCTCAGCTAGAGTGACTTGGCAAGAAAAGGAAATAAAATTCATCCAAGTTTCAGAAAGAAGTTAAATTGTCCCTCTCTGCAGATGATATGATCTTACATATAGAAATCCCTAAATAACCCACAAAAAAAACCTGTTTAAAACTCAAACAAATTTGGTGAAGTTTCAGGATACAAATTCAACATACCGAAATCACTAACATTTAAAAAACCATATTACAGCATTTCTATATACTAATTTTAAAAAGTTCCCAGAAAAGAAATTTTAAATAGTAAGTTTTCAAATTAATGCATATGATAATTAGTTCAACATAGCCATTCCACAAAGTAGACACATTTTCAAGCCAACAAGCAGAGAGAGAATTGAAGTGTAGGGGACAAGAATACAGCCTTCCAGATCACATGCCCACTGATCCACTTCCCACCAGGCTCCACCTCCTAACAGTATATCTGGCTACTTAACTCATCAATGGATGAATCCACTGATGAGTATGGCACCCCCATGATATAATAAACTTCCAAACACAGAAGGCTTTTAGGAGATTTTAGATCTAAACTATAACATTCCATTCTTGGTCCCCAAAAGACAGATGTCCATCACATCATGCTAAATGGACTTAGTCCATCTGTAAGAGTCACCAAAATCTTAATGGTTCCAGCATTGCTGAAATGTCCAAGTCCAAAATCTCCTCTGAGACTCAAGGCAAATCTTACCTGTGAGCCACTATAAAACTCAAACAGAAAGTTAAACATTTCCAACATACAATGGCATAGGGTAAACATTCCCGTTCTAAAAGAGAGGAAGACAGGAAGAGACAGAAATCAACCTAAAGCAAGACAGAAACACAAGAGGACAAACATTAAATCCCATAGATCCATGTCCAGCACCTGGGTGAAGTTGTAACGAGATGCGTTCTCCCCAGGGCTTGGTCATTGCTCCCGTGCCATTGGCAGTTGCAGCACTCATGGCCTCTTCCTTTGGGTGGCTCAGATTACTGTCTGTGAATTTCCTTTGAAGGTGTTCCATGTTGCTGGCATCACCAGCTCTGGGGTCTCCACTGCACTTTCACCTTCACTCTCACAACTTCACACTGTCCTCTCAGAGGCACACTGCCTAGTCTCCCAGACTTTCCTCTGAAAACCAAGTGGAAGCCTTCCTGATTCCACAACTCTTACACTTTGCATGCCTGTAAAATTAGCACCACATGAATGATGCCCAGGTGTGCTGCCAGTGCAAGCAGTGGCCAGATTCCCTTTGTATCATTGTGACAGAGGTCATTGAGGGTCTGGATGGTGGATCATGATGAAATGAATCCTGTGGAATTAGTTCCCTAGGCAGCCCTTCTTGAGCAAGGGCCCAGGGGCTCTCTTCTCAAATGAGAGCTTTACAGCTTTGCTCTTTTGAGCCTGTAGTGAGCGGGGCCTTGCTAATTTCTGAGATGCTCTCAAACTATCTTTCCTACAATTGGGATGCAAATTATGTGACTTCTTTTTAATGCCACTCTTTTCAGCAACCAATCTCCTCATCCTCAATGTTACAGATGCCTCCTTTCTGCCCACCAACAAATTTTTCAAATCATTCAGCTCTGCATTTTTGTACTGATTCTCACTGTAAATATCGCTAAAAGCAGCAGCAGTATTCAAGCCACAGCCTCAACAATGGGCTGCCTGGAAATTTCCTCTAACAATTAGACTTTTAATCTCAGATTCCCACACAGTCTCAGGACATGAGAAAAATGTAGGCAAATTTTCTGCCAGAGCATAGCACACATGGCCTCTAGTTCAATTGCCTATGGAGTCCTTGTTCCCACTGAAACATCCTAAGCCTGGCCTATATGGTCTGCATTTTTATGAGCATACTGATCTTCTGAGCTCCCACTAGTATCACCCATAGAGCTGGGCTTATAGCATTTTAGGGCTTCTCTAGCCAGCATCCCCAAACCTTTCCACACTCTTCCTATGAACAAGTTCCAAAAGTTCTGAACAACATGATCAGGTATAGTAACAGGAACAAAACCATTTCTCTGGTACCAATATCTGTTTTAGCCACTTTCCCATCACTGGGACACAATACCTGACACCCATGATTTAAAGGAGAGGTTTATATTGGTTCGTGGTTTCAGCCCGTGGATGGCTGGCTAGCACCAAGGTAGAAACATCAGGGTGGAAGGGCAAGGCACAGAAAGGCAGTTCATCTCATGGCAGCCAGGAAGCACAGAGAGAAAGGAGCCCTGAGATACGCCCTTCCAGCTCACACTATCTAGTGACCTGCCTCTTCCCACCAGGTTCCACTTCCTAACAGCACTTCCTTTCACCTATGAACTCATCAATGGATCAATCCAATGAATTATATAGTATTCTGAGGATCCAATCACCTTTCAAATACATGAGGCCTTTAAGGCCTTTAGATTTTAAATCTAAACCACAACACTTCTAAAGTGGTCTTTAAATGGTCTGTTGACTGAAACATCAAGGAGTGGAAATTCCCTCGTTCATACATATAGACAGAAAAAAATAAACCCCAATTTTGCTGATTGATAATAGTAGTACAATGTTACGGAATGTAAGTCTCTCGTTAATGTAAGCATCTCATTAATATAAAATTATACTAAATGAAAAGAGCAAGGTACAGTAGAATGTTTAAAGCAAACCATCATTTGTGTAAAAATGAAGATAAAGAATGATATATATAACTGTAGTCATATAAAATTTCTTCAAAAATACAAGAATACACACATACAATCTATTTACTAGGGATGAAATGGGATATAGAATAAAATGAGATGGGAGGAAAAAATAAAAATAAAAAAATTAAAAAATGAGATGGGAAGGAGAACTACATTGTATAGCTTTTATGCCTCATGAATTTTAAACAATGGAAATGGATTACTGATTCAAAAAATAAATACAATAAAAGTTTGTAGATTTTGTTTTGGTGTTTTGAAAATACACTTGGAAGTGAGGAATCATTTTATTCTTGCCACAAATTAAAGCAATAGTTTTCAATGCCAGACAGAATGTGTTTATATAAGAAGTAGCTAACTTCATTGCTTTATGCAGTTATTGCAAGAGCAAAGCAAACCCCAAAGGATGCATTACCACAAGTAAGATCTAAATGAAAGTACGACTTGGTTGGCAAATCACTCTAGGGCTGCCATTTATATCCTTACTAGTTGGGTTAAGAAATACACCAAAAACCTTTGCACCACAGGGAAATTGAAAATGTCGTTTCTAATCCACTCTTTTGAAATATACGTACACATAGCAATGATTCATTCAATAAACCACTGAGTGGCAATTACAGGAATACAAAGACAGGTACTGACCTCAAGGGCCTCATATTGTGGTGAGGTATAACTAACCCTCCTTTAGGGTTCAAAGGGGGAATATGTACAGTGCAATAGGAAAAAGGATGGTGTTTAAATTATTTTAGGTGTATTAAGAGAATTACTGCTATAGAACAAGTGTTGCTCCTTCCAAAATTCATATGTTAAATCCTAACATTCAATCTGATGGTATTAGGAGGCAGGGCATTTGGGTGGTGATTTGGTCATAAGAGTGGCACCATCATGAATGGAATTATATCCTTATAAACCAGGCCCCAGAAAACTCCTTCCTATCAAATACAAGAAGAAAACATCTGTCTATGAACCGGAAAATAGGCTATCACAGACACCAAATCTATAAGCACCTTGATTTTGGACTCCCCAACCTTCAAAAATGTTAAAAATAAATAAATAAATTTTTGTTGTTTTGATATAGTATCCAAGACAAAGAGACATAGCCTAGGATCTGATACTCATGTTGAATCCTAGAACGGCTTCTAACACAAAAACAAACATGCTCATTGGAAGTTGTTATGGTTTGTGTCTAGATGTTCCCCCAAAACCTCATGCAGTCATAGGTGGGGCTTTTCGGAGATGGCTGGATCTAGAGTGTGTGATGCTGGGATCAAGGATGTGTGATTACTAAACTAGTCCACTGACTGGTTTCTCATAGTTCTGGGTAGGATTAAGGGTGCCCCACCCTGGATGTGAGTGTTACCCTCTGTAAAGGTGGGTAGCCTGGATAAGATATAAGGGACCCAAAAAGGGTCATTGCTTATCACTTGCTGCTTGCTGCCTTCTGCCTGCCATAAACTGCTTCTCCTCTGTGATGCCCCTCTGCCTTGCCACCTTGCCTTGGAGTCAGCCAACTATGGACTGAAACCTCTACAAACTCTGAGCCAAATAAACCTTTTCTTCCTTCATCTTTGGGTATTGGGTATTTTGTCTCAGCAATAAGAAAAGTAACTAAGACAGAAGTCATTCAGTCATTTCAAATTCTAGTCACAGGATCAACTCGCCTCTACTCTTAAGCCCATACCAATCTAGTAACTGAGGGAACTAATAGTTCTGTCAATTATCCCTCATATACTCCATCTCCCCAATCTCTCTTGATTCGTGCTTATTCTCAGCATAGAAATGTGTTCTCGTCTTTCACCTTTAAATTTTCTTTTGCTTCTATAACTATTCCTATTACCTTTCTTCTCTCCTTTCCTTTACAATCAAGCTTTCAATAAAATGTGCCACCTTTGCTAACATTACTCCCTCCAATCCTATTAATTCTTCTTACCACCATACCAATAAAGTATTTTTGCCCAGGTGGCCAATTATCTTAACTACTGAATTCAATTAATATCTCATCATTTCTTCATTAATTTCTTTATCTTTCTTTAGCTTTTCAAATCTTTTGATGACTCTCCATTGACTTTATTATAAAAATTTCTGCCAACAGAACAACATGTAAGACTAAAGGACACTCCTTATAGATACCCCTTATTATACTATCTCCTGCTATGAGAAACATTTTACTTTCAGAAACATGCCTAGAAAAATTAGATTAGTATACCTCACAGAAAGGTCCAAAAGTATTTTTCACATTTAGTCACACAATCAATTGACAAATATGACTCAAGAAACATGCGGCAGAAGAATTGGCCTTACCACTCCCTTTACTCCCAAGCAAAGTTCAGAGTCAAGAACAAGCTAAAGTTGTTTTGTTTTGTTTTGTTTTTAAACCAAAGTTTTTATCTCTATGGACAGAGAACTCTCAAGAAACAAAGGAATAGGGGTTGGGGATTTAGCTCAGTGGTAGAGCACTTGCATAGGAAGCACACGGCCCTGAGTTCAATCTCCAGCACAAAAAAAAAAAAGAAAGAAAAAAGAAACAAAGGAATAGCAGACTAGATCATTTAAACTGACTTTTTCACTGAGAACAATCAATAAAGCTGTGAAAAAAAAACCCAAAATGTAAAGTTATTGCTCCGTTGGTAGGCCAAGATTAGAAGACAATAACCACGAAACATAAGCACAGCCACTCAAAGTTGCATTTTCAAAGGTATATGTTTATGTTACAAAAGAAATCACAAAGCTAATCTGTACTTTGGAGTTCTCTTGGAACTAATGAGACAAAAATCAAAACTACGATGTTTCCAAGGGATGCAACTGTGATAAATTAATTCCTACTTTCAACCATAATCACTAAAGTATGTTTTCAGAGTAGAGGTAAACTGAAAATACCACATCATGGACTTGTGATTTAGCTTCCCATTATCAGGATGTCCAAGAATATCAAGTTTTGAACTAAGATTAAGGAGGTCCCAAAACAGTAGCACTCTAACATACTTAGAGAACCAAATGAAAATTCTCTTTGTGAGAAAGTGCCATCATCTTAGCAGACAAAATATTTCTTTAAATATCTTTTAAATACAATATCCAGTGGACTTAAAGATAACCAAAACAACCTAAGTAAAATAATGTAAACAGTAGTTAAAGTAATGACCCACTAATCTATGTGTATTAAAATTATCAAACACAGACAACTTTTTAAAAACTCAAAACAACTAAAAACACTTGCATTTATTCTGTTTAATGAAACAAAAGCTAAGATTGAAATTTGAGATGGAAACTGAAAACTATTAAAAACACAAACAAGGCTAAAATAAAAACAGGTGAAAGTCTAGAATTTAAAAGTATAGTATCAGGAGGGTGTGGGGATTTAATTCAGTGGTCAAGCACTTGCCTAGCAGGTTCAAGGCCCTGTGTTCGATCCCCAGCACCCACCCCCCCCAAAAAAAAATCAGTGAAGAAGAACTCAATGAATGATTTGAATACTATCTTAGAGAAAGAGAAAATTAGTGAATTAAAACATAAGTTAAAAGAAATTATCAGGACTATAGCATGGAAAATTGAGAAAAGAGAGATACTTAGGAAATATATTGACAAGTTATAACAAATATTTCATTACAGTTCCAAGAGAAGCGGAATATATCAGAAGCAATATTTAAAAGGGAAAAAAGCTGAGAATACTTAATGACTGATGAAAGACATTAATCCACAGACTCAAGAAGATGAATGAATCTCAAGGATTCATTCATCCACGCCTAGACACATCATATTAACAGCAGTGCACACCTGTAATCCCAGCACTTAGAAGCCTGAAGCAGGAGAATTGCCACAAGTTTAAGGCCAGCCTGGGCTACACAGTGAGTTCAAGACCAGCCTGAACTACATAGCCAGCTCTGACCCTGTTTTAAAAAAAGGAGGAAGGGAAGAAAGGCTAAAGAAATCTTTAAAAGATCCAATGTTAAAGGATTTTCAAAAGATCAAAAGTTATAATTATGACTGACTTTGCAAGGGCAGCAATGGAAGCCAGGAAAGAGTGGAATACCTCCATATCTCCAATACAGAACAAAATTACTTGGCACTGCTCTAAGATTCTCATATTATGTGAAAGAAATTTTAATATATTGACTGATATTAATTTTCACAAATTATTTAGTAGTATTTTAAATAATTATAAATTTATCTTTTAATTATTTTTGAAGGTAATTGCCAAAAGAATAAAACACGTAAGTTCCAAACTAGGAGTGGTCTGGAGACACAGCTCATGATTGAGCACTGTGTAGCATGTACAAGACCCTGGGTTCAAGCTCCAGCACTGCAAGGAAAAAAAATTAGTAGGTCTTTAAAAATAGAGTCATAAGTAAATCCAAAAAAGGTATAAAGGAAAGAAAAAGAAACAAAGAAAGGGTGGGACACATAGCAGGCAAAAAAAGTTCATAGATTTTAACTCAAGCACCCAATTTTTTCAGCAAATGCAGAGAACCTCAGAAAGTCTTCCCCATTCAGTCACAGGAAGTGTTGGAAAAATCACAGGCTTCCCCCAGACACAGATGGAAGCAAGCTGCCCCTGTACGTTTTGTATAACAAAACAAAATGCAAGCTTCCTTGAAGCAACTTGGTCAGATGAATTTCATGAGAGAGTGAGGAGGAGAAGAGTCTAGGTCCATCCATCCCCATTTCTTGTTACCAAGTATATAGAAACATTTTTTTCACTTTTTAATAAGAGGAATACAGTAGAGGACACAGAGAAAGATAAAAGATACTACAATAATTGTTAAAGCTAAGGCAAGGTCAGGACACTCCAAATGGAATATTTAGTATTCTAGTCTACACCATTACCATATATTTGAGGCATGTAGGAAGGAGAAGTTAAGAAGAGAAAAAGTGAGTGTGCATCTAAGGCAAATCTTAAGAAAGCTATACTAGCAACATGGTTTGGAGTGGAATATTCTCCAAAAGCTTGTGTGTTTAAGGCTTGGTCCCCTATGCATCGATGTTTAGAGCTTTTGGAAGGTGATTGGGTCATTACGGCTTTAATGTCAATGGATTAATCTATTAGTACTTTCCTAATTTGATGACATTATTGGGAGGCGATTGAAATTTAGGAGGTGAGGGCCTACGTGAAGGTAACAGGCAAAGGGAGTGTGACCTGAGGGACTATATCTTGTCCCTGGCCATTTCCTCCTGGCTTTTTCTCTCTGCTTCATGGCCATCATGAAGTGAGCAGCTTTCATCTGTCTTGTCCTTCCACCATGATATACTGTCTCATCATAGACCCAGAAAAAATGGAGCTGGCTGACCATGGACTGAAACTTCTGAAAACATTAGCCAAAACAAATCTTTCATTTTATAAATTGTTTTCACAGGTATTTTGTCACAGCAGTGGAAATCTGACTAAAACTCAGATTAATGAGTAATTTAAAAAAGGAGTAGTAAAAACAATGTCTAAAGAATTTTCAGTAGCTACTAAGACAAAAATAAAGAGCAAAAGAAGATAAATGATTGGGGGAAATAGAGAAAAAGATTAGTTAACACAAAATTTCAGATGACATATTATTCTTCAAAGGCTTTATGTCTGTCTCTACCTGCATATCATTTGCACAGAATCACTTTTTTAAAGACTGAATTTTTCATGGCTGGGGATTTAGCTCAGTGGTTAGAGTGTTTGCCTTGCAAGCACAAGGCCCTGCGTTCGATCCCCAGCACCAAAAAAAAAAAAAAAGACTGAATTTTTCAGCTAACATTGAAAAGCAATTTCAATCAAAAGACACAAAAAGAGCTGGAAAAGATATTATCTCAATGTGTCTATCTTTTAAAATACCTCTAAACCAGTGACCTCAAAAAGAGAAAAACATATTTTTTAAAACATCAGAGAAATATTTTACATGTCAATCTTGGTGATTAATATCAGTACTTAATGCTATCTTTTTTATGGACTAAACTATCATTCAGAAACTTAATATGACTTTATTTTAAAAACTACTAATTTAACTTGTAGCTTAAATCTAATTTTTTTGTGTTTCTTCCTGGTATACACACATTATATAAGAATCATAAGGCTGGTGGTAAAATGCCCCACTGAATTCAAACTAATGTCCCCACAAGAAAATTCATAAAAGTAGGAAGTTACATGAAAATGAAAAGAACAGGAAAAGTATTGCTCTTCATCATCATTGCTTGACAGATCTGGTGTGGGTGCAAGATTTATAATGCTGAAGTGAACTGCTTGACTTTGCAGAAATCAATGAAAGTAAAATTCAATTTAAACTTTTTATTAAAATAACATAAATTGTAAGATGTCACTTTCCAGTCATAGTAAATCATCAAGACTGGTATGGATTGCTACAGGTAGAACCAGAAAACTATAATTCAAGTACATGAATTATACCATTGCAACTAGACTGTTGGCCCTTTCAGACTCATCAAGCAAAGAACATTTAAGTCAACTCCATTCACCACAAGTACACTAAATTTCAGTATAGTATTCTACTTGTGTCGGTGGTCCCCAACCATGGTGATTGGCATGTCCAAGTCAATTACACAGCGATATGCATCAATTATTGAAATTACTGAAATTTGGAAAGCAGCCATGCTATCTTTTTTCAAACATAGTGGTAATATGTTTGAAATATTACCACATTGCTTGAGAACTGGCAGTAGTGCAAAGAATGTACCCTTGTAGTATAGTATGGCACTGAACTACCCTACACTGCTGGCTATCTTGAATCTAATAGTAAAGAAGAAAAAACAAATTTAAAAAAAAAACACCCAAGAATCACATACTTTTAGGAAGCTAACATAAAATCCAAAAGAGACCCTTAGGGATGCAGAAAGTAAAGAGGCAATAACAACCCAATGCACCAGAAATTTACAAACTAAGCCCTGAGCTCAGAGTTCTCTCCCTAGACTCCTCTCCCTGCTCTGGCAGCAAAACTGCCAGAGGAGCAAGAGCTCAGAAGGAAAAATGGCCTTTGAAGGGCATGGTGCTATAAAACAAGACAAGAAATGTTACATGAGAAAGAATACACAAGACAAGAAACAATACACAGAGAAGAATTAATGAAAGAAACAGATTAAAAATTTAAGGTAAGCAGAAAGTCAGGAATTGATTAAATGATGCAGAAACCAAAAATTTAAAGAATTAGTGAGGAGTCATGAAAGACAGCCTGGATTCAGCAGATGAACACAGGTGGCTGAAAAACCCAATAAAACAAACCATCCCAGAAGGATTCAGGATGAATTAACAGATGGAGTAGATGTGAGATATTATGAACACCATATACAAGAAAATGAGAATAGAGTGACATCATCTAAACAGTAATGTAATGGGGCTACCAGAACAAGATAACGGAGTAAACAGAAGGAAGTAAATATTTGAAGAATTAATAATTACCGATTTCCTAGAATTACAGATGAAACATCTCAGATTATAAAGACTCATTGAATTCCAAATTGCAAACAAAAGAGAGAGAAGGAAAGATATCCAAATTCAAGACATCAGTGGGGAAAATTCAAAAGACTAAAGTCTTCCAGAAAGAAAGAGCAATTTAACTATAAAAAATAAAATTTAGATCACTTTCAGCATCCTGAGATAATAAAAAAAATATTTTACAGTGTTTCAGGAAAAGAGCATTGAACATAGAATTGCATGTCCAGTAAAGCTATGATTTAAATCTGAGAAGGTAATAAACTTGTCCCGCGTATAGAGAGCTTCAGCAGGTAAACCACACAAGTAGTGCTGTGAAAACACTGAGCAACAGTAGTCTAATCAGAGAGGGGAAGCACATATGTGGGAATATACATAATAATCCAAAATTAAAAAGGGATGATACTAAATGGGCCTTCTTCAGGAAACAGGGAGGTGAGAGTTGTCGTCAGAGGGAAGTAAGACTCCAGTGCACAGATAAAGAAACTGAGGCATAGAGAGGTTAAGAAACGTGTCCAAGAAGTAGCACCAAGATTCACACACTCTTACTCAAAACCATGGTCTTCAGAGGGAATGTATAGATATTTATAAAATCAGCAACTGAAAAAGGGAACACAGACATAAATATAGTAAGTCTTAGGCACCAGATTAAAAAAATTAATGTATATCTATGTAACAAGCCTAAGAGAATTTGATTTATTCAGTGAGAGAAAAGAGGAACAAATTGAAGACATTAAAGTATGATAATGAGAACACATGAATTAGATGAGTTCCAGTATGTCAGTCATTAAAATTAATTTAAATGTTAAACTAACCAATAAAAAGTAGGCTATCAGATTGCCTTAAAAACAATAAAACACAAAGCCCTGAGTTAGATCCCAGCACCAAAAAAAACAAAAAAAAACAAAAAGGGGTTGGGGATTTAGCTCAGTGGTAGAGTGCCTGTCTAGTAAGTGCAAGGCCCTGAGTTTGATCCCCAGTACCCTCCCAAATATACAGACAACAGACAATACAGAAATGTTGAAAATGAAGGAAAGGAAAAACATATCATAGGCAAGAATATCATCTTAAGTAATAATCGTTAACCTTTATTGAATACCTACCATATTCCTAGCACTGTTCTGAGACTATTACATGTATTAACTCATTTCATCCTCAATGCACCTGCAAGGTAATACTATTATTCTCTAGTCTACAGAGAAGAAATCTGAGGCACAAATGCTTAAGGGACTTATTCAGGAATTCTCTCAAACTATCTAAGAGTTGACCTTCTGAACCTGCTTTCTGCTGCTATTCCAGACTATAGTGTAACAAGTGACAGGTTTCTAAGGAGATAAATCAAGAATAAATCATAAACTTACTTGGACTCTTTAACACACCCTATCGAAGTTGATGGAATATATATACAATAAATAAAGTAATAGGACAGGGACAGCAAATTATGACTTGCAGGCTAGCCGCCTGTTTTTGAAAATAAAATTTTAATGGAAGACAGCTATATTCATTCACTTACATATTGTCTGTGGTTGAGTTTTCATTACTACAGAAGAGTTGAGTTGTTACGACAGAAAGTATATGGTCAAATATTTACTATTTGCCCTTTAAAAAACTTCAGCACCTGCTCCAAAAGATTCAAACAACAAAATTCACCAACTCATCATTGATAGATGGAACGTTTTACAAGCAGAGTCTAAACAGCTTCCAAAACATGCTTCAGATTCATTATTTTAACACTCTTAATTCCACCCACATTGCATAATACCAAACTATCCAAAATAGAAGCCTAGCCACAGTATTAGAGAATAAAACTAATACGAGGACCGAAGAAATAAGATGAAAACCATGCCTTAAGAAAGGCATTTGAGAGTGACAGATAAATGCGTGGATGTTCAATGCTAAAAATCTAAACTAGTAAATGATCTCAATGCACCTGTGAACATTTGCCAAACATTTTTCATAATCATTTGCTGCACAGTTATTTGAAGCATTTACTGCATACTTTTTAAAAGGAGAAAATAAAATATAGCAGATAGGAGATTGCGCTTGGAGAGAACAACAAAGCATACCTTGTCCCTTGGCAGTGTACGGCATGGGGGAAGGTCATTTAACTGCTGTCTGCCTCCATTTCCTGATTTGCAAATTCAGGCTGATGATAATACTAACCTGGTAATAGATTTATTGGTGGTAATAAGTGAGATAATATAAATAAAAAGAGTTTAGCATTGTTCCTAGAATATAGGAGGTTTTTGTAGATTCTACTGAACACTAGTATCTAATGGGGATACTTTATTTGAGAGATATACTATATTTGAGAAACCACCATGACTTCAAGAACAATGTGCTATGAGATTACTTTCTTTTATTATATTTCTCCTGATATCACAGCTGAAGCAACCATATTTTGAAAGTGCGGGATACCACTATCCATTACTCTTTCTTTTTCTAGTATCCGTATATAGAAACAAGAACACTATGGGGTAGGAGAAAGAGCTGATATCATAATGAGGGAAGAACAGAGGTCAAAGTGTAAGGAAAGCCAAGTGTAGGAGGCTCTCCTGCATTTTGTTTTGTGAATACCTCCTAACAATGACTTTCATGGATGACAGGGAAGAAATATTTTATGATCAGTACCATAGAAAGTGATAGCTTAAAGCTGAGATTCTCTCTGGTAAGAAATCGATCTGAAGAATAGAAGTGAAAAGAATCTTTTCTTTTAAACTCTAACAATGATGCTGTAGATAAGATAGCTATATCTCATTCTGACCAGGGATGAAAAGATAACAGAAAACAGGGTTATCAGACTTCGAAAGTAACAAAACATTATCAAAACATAGGGAATCCATTTCTTATTATCCAGGCATCAATAATTAAAGTAGAGCAAGAAAGATTGAAGCTCATGACTCGAAGATCTGGTTCAAGAGCAGAATTTGGATCTGGTATATATACTTTGATCCCACAACAGAACTTTGATTGGGGAGCGTTTTAATTTTATACATCTCTGGATAATCATTTTAATTTGAACATCCAAATTCAAAGAATAACCAGGATCTGTGTAAAAAATGGCAACCTACAGAGGAAGATTAGAATACTTCATCATTTCAGTCAAAGCATCTTACAAGGCTGTGTTTCTCTTTGTGAGATTGGGAATATTATCTGTTATATACATGATACGGTTATAGTCCTCTTATATACATAGTACTATATATAGTACTGTTTGACTCGAAGTTGGCCTTATGTCATGGGTTTCATCCCATCTGGAATTCCATATAAAATGTAGCAATCTCTGTTGTTATCAGTGGAAACTTTTAAAGCCAGTATATTTCCAAACTCTTGTATTTTTCTCTTGTGCTTATAAGTCTTCATAGAACAGCTTGACTAGTCAGTAATTACCAGAACTGATCATTTCAATTCATACAATGACTTAGAAGTAGTCTCAGAACAAACTTTGAAAAATCAATAGCTTAAATTGTATCACTGTCATTGTCAAATGTTGCACTGATGGTGATACAAACTATACTTAAATAAATTATACTATCAAATCCAAAAGAAAAATAATTAGAACTATTTCATTTTAATACTCCATCTAATGATTCAATTTCTCTTGAGATACATAAGAAAAAAAATTTTCTTGTTTTCTATTTTTATTAACCTGGGTCTAATCATGCAAAAAATATATAGTTATATTTTCTAAAATCATAGAAGAAACACCAAGAAATTTGGAATTTAGCACAGATTGCATTCTGATATTCATTTAGTGAAATACCTTTTAAATAGTTTTAAAAAAAAGTCAGACCATAAAATCTCATTTCTGTAGGCAGTGTTAATGCTAATAAAATCAAATGGAGTAAACAGGAAAAAACTTATTTAAAAAAAAAAACTGGTTCCGGGGTGACTGCTATTTTTGTAATCTTGTTCCTTGGGTTGTATCTTATCACACTCCTGTTTACACTTTATCTGGGATGTAAGATCAGAAGATTTGCCTCTGTCAGATGTTGAAGGCTGAGTAAAATAAACAGTTTTCATTTTGTGCCATAAAACTTCAGACCAGAAGGCCATCAAAATAACTCAGGGGTAAAACCAGAACACAAAGTGAACATTTTCCAATCTCTTCTCACTTCATAACACCAAATGGGGCTGAAAACCTGGCCAGGAAACATCAACTAGCCCTAGACAACATCCGTGGAAAGCCTTGACCTCCGCAGACTTCTGTTTGTTCTGCACGGGGAGGTGGGGGGAGGCTGGTGGTTGTGCGTGCGTGTGCGTGGCTGTGTGTGTGTGTATTTTTTGTTTTATTTGTTTTTCTGAGGTTTCTTTTTCTTGAGCAAAATTGTGATTATCAGTTGCTAAAGAAGACATAAGAATTCCCACACACTGCTGTGGTTTGACTGGAGGCAAAGCTGTGTATCTCTTTGCAGTTATTTTTTTAAAAGAGCAGCCCTTTTTTTTTGGTTTTCAATGTTTGTTCTATTTCTCACTCTCCATATACACTGAAAAAGAAATTTTATCTAGAAAAATAAGCCAAGGGTTAGCGAGCAAGAATTTCTCCACTGAGCTCCCTGTAAGAACTTTAAGGCTGAAATGACAAAAACCAATTTTAAATACCTAGCTTTTTATAACTACACTAAAAAGAATTCTAAAAACTTTTAAAATAATTTACATAAAAATTAATAACTTACGGGCCTGGAGTATAGCTCAATGATACAGCACATCCTTAGGATGCATGAGGCCCTCACGTCAATCCCCAGCACTCCCCCTCCCAGATTAATATTTTATGTACACGGTTTTCATAAATACCATAAGCGATTAATAGAATTAAAAGCAGAGGAACCCTCTACAGACTCGTTTCTATGTCTCTCTCCTTCCCATCTCTTTGCATTCACAGTTGGTGGAATCTGGGAACGTAAAACTGCTTTTAAGTCTGTCAAAGCAAGAAAGCCAAAAATAACCACAGTGGCACTTGCCATAAACAGAGGAATGCCAGTACCAGCTATTCCCTTCCCTGTCTCCAAATATAGCAACATTTTGCCATTATAATATCCTGCTACAATAAAGCTTACTAAAATAAATAAAAATTCAAATTATCCTTTAAAAAAATAAATTCTGCCATATGCAACAACCATAGACAAACTGATGGACGTTATGCTAAGAGAAATAAGCTGGTCCCAGGGAGAGAAACACTATATGATTCCATTTGCATGAGATACCTAAAACAGACTCATTAAAACAGATTCAAATGATGGTTGTGGGAGTCAGGGAGGGGAAATTGGAAGTTTCTAATCCATAAGAGCAAAGTCTCAATTATGTCAGGTGCAGTGCTGGAGAATTTGTGGTACAACATGGTGTCCATAGTTAACAATATGTACTGTGCACTTGAAAGTTTTTCCAGAGGGTACCCCTCATGTTAAGTGTTCTTATCGCAATAAAAAGGAAAAGAAAGTAGGAAAGGATCACCAGATTAAACCAGAAAGCCAGAGTGTAGATTGGACCACTTTTTAAATGTGCTAAAATAGAGAAAGTCATTTAATTCTTTGATCTTCATTGTCTTCATTTGGAAGAACAACAATGATTACAATCATCTTGTCCAACACATTCAACCACTTCAATGATTCATTATATGTTTACTGGACTCTAAAATAAATAAACACAATAGGGAAACTCTCACGTGCTTATGAATACATAAAAGGTCTTCTATAGAAAGTTAGGAAGTTTTTTTGCATAAAGAACTTTCTACTTATAGGAAGTTAGCTCCATGATCACGGGTCTCTTTAGATTCATTCAGTGATATTCCCAGCATCTACAGCACATACGATTAGGATTGTCAAAAGCCACTGTTTTAATTCTATAAGTTCAAGCTGCAGAAAATAAAAATATCTTTTGGTTTTGAAAGATTATATACTCTAAAATGTCTAAAGAGAATATGAGATAGACAGGAAGATTGTAATCTCAACATAATCAACCTGTTCTCCTTTATCTGTGGTTAACAGATTTGAACTTCAATTTCCCTTCGCAGAATATATATCACTTATGTTACATATTCTGAAAATGAATCCAGTACTTAATATTACATCATTTCATTTTCCATAATCATGTCTTTATCTAAGTACTTAAAGATACAGGAAGTGTCAAAAATAAAATCTCGGGGCTGGGGATTTAGCTCAGTGATTAGAGTGCTTGCCTTTGCAAGCACAAGGGCCTGAGTTCGATCCCCGGCACCACAAAAAAAAAAAAAAAATCTCATGAGAGAGGCCTGCCTTCTCCACTGTAGATTCTAAATCCTGCTCTCTCCTGCTCCTGATCCCTCTTAGCCTCTTCTAATTTTCCAAAGCACTGTCATCTTCTCACACACACATACACTTGTTTAGTACGATGATAGTTTTCTCACCTCCCTCACTCTCAACTAGAATATAAAGCCACAGTGCTACTTCTATAAATGTGTACCCCAAAGTTCACATGTTGGAAGCTTAATCCCCAAATTCATATTTTGATGGTATTTGAAAGCAGGGCCCTTAGGAGATAATTAGGTTCACTTGAGGTCATGAGGGTAGGCCCACCATGATGGGGTCAGTGGGTTTATAAGATGAAGAAGGGAAACAAGAGTTTGCACCCTTCCTCTCTGCTGCCACGTGATATAGCAGCAAGAAAACCCTCATCAGATGAAGCCCCACAATCTTGGACTTCCCAGCCTCCAGAACACTAAGAAAGAAAGTTATTTTCTTTATAAATTATCTAATCTGTGGTATTGTGTTATAGCCAAACAAAATGAACAAGGACAGATACTCTGTGTCTGCATGTGTGTTGTGGGGTTGAACCTCAGGCCTTGCACCTACTGAGCACACGATGCCACTGAACTGCACTTGTGGCTCCCTAAAACAGTTGTTTAAGCCCTGGGTTTAGAAGTCTCAAAATCTTGGACAGGTTGAGTCCCTGCCATTTTCCATCTCCTTTATGAACAGGCCAGTACCCTACTGATTCTATTTATAGATTGGAAAATATTAAAGTTTTTCTTACCCTTCACCTAAAGTAAACAATTTCAATTCATTTTTCATATAATATTTATTTTCCTTAGTTTTCTTCATCTTTTTCCCTGCACTTTTCTATTTTCATGCACACATCAAAAATACATTATTATGATAAATATCAGGAAATATTATATGAAATAACATTTAATATGTCATTTGTGGTCATTTTGGTTCACTTTCAGTATTTAGGCTTCTAACAGCTAAGTTTAGATTAATCTCATGCCTACCAATCACTGCCTGTTTTTTCTCTTGTATTTATCCCCACCAGATTTATCTTACTGAGAAATTTTTTCTCGAGTTTTTGAATACCACTTTGAAAGTGTCTTAGAAGACCAATTATAACAGATAAAAAGAACAAGGGATATCTAAATCACATTATCATCTATTGCAGTTTTCTAATATGAATTTTTAATTAAATGTATATCCAGTTTGAAATAGCAAATACCATAACTGGGCCATGTATTTAAAACATATGAGTGTTATAGGTGGAAGTTAAAACATTCAATCTGAATGTGCAATAGTGACTCCTAGAGGATGGGAAGGGTACAAGGAGGAGAGGATAAAGGGAGATCAGACAACGAATCTCAAAGCAAGACTAGAAGATGTAACTTGTATTGTTTCAAAGCACAATGGGGCAACCCGAGTTGCAAGAACATGTTATATATTTTATGAATAACTGAAGGAGAGGAACTTGAATTCCTACTATCAAGGCCAGTGGTTATATTTCATTTGTTCATTTTAAATATAAAGCAATGATAAGGAGATGGAAATCCTAATTATCCCAATTAGCAGTAAACATTTCATGCATTCATTGAAATATAATGTACCCCATAAATGTGTACAATTATTATGTGTTAATCAAACTTTTTAAATATTTAAAGAAATGGTAAAATTAAAGGCTATTTGTTATATTTTTTAAAGTCTGGGTGTCAAGTGTACTTGGAGTTGCTTGAGCTAACAGTTGTTTCCAATATTTATTACAGCCCTCTATTATGTAAGACTTTCAAAAGATGCTCAGGACCAGGAAATCTATCCCTCCAAAACTGTAGCTGCTGTTCTACACACACAGACAAGCGCCTCAGTGTTTGTAACTACATCCACACACACACACACACCCCTCAGCACAGACCTTCTTTCACAACTTCAAGAAGTTGTTATCTCAAGAAGTCAGGTTCATCATCCCGTTAAAAAGAATCCTGCCAACCTAAAGTATGTGTACCCAACCTACAAAACCTGGAATATCTACCCTGTCACCTGCGTCTAACATAGACAGCCAGTACAACATTCAATACAATTTACATACCATATCCAGATAACGTATTTTAGCAATTCTGATGAATATGATTAATCCATGCCCTGGTATGACGTTAAGGCTATTTTAAATTTAAAATACAAAGTAGAAGAAATGATCATCCAGAAATATAAAATAGAATGTGTTAGTCCCAACCCCTAATTATAACGAAGGTGGGTTTTGTCATTGGCCTTTAGCATGGCCATCAATCATCCACTTGGTTGGATTAAGAAATGCCTAGAAGATAGTACCGCAGGCTCCTGGGTGTGCCTGGGTCACTCACGGAGGTGTGGCTTTGGGTACCATATATGATCTCTCACCCATTCTTCTCTGGCGCTGTTCCCCTACTCAGCTTCCCAGCCACCACGAACTAAGTAGTTTTACTCCAGCACACTCTTCTGTCATAATGCTCCTGCCTTAGACCTAGCTGACTGTGGACTGAATTTCCCCAAAACCATGAGCTAAATTAGACCTGTCTTCTTTCAAATTGTGAGTGTTGGGTGTTGTGTCTAGCAATGGGGAAGCAGACTAACACATTCAGGGTGGGGGGTATGTGCACGTGGGTGTGTGTTGTGCTAGGACTCCACCATGCTACAAAGATGTTCAACCACAGAGCTACACCCCTTACCCTCTAACCCCTGACCATATTTTCTATTAATTAACCCACCCTGCATTGTCCCACGTTTGCACTAGTCACACCTATGAATAATAAGTAATAATCACCTGGTCTATATAAAATGTATTGTTACAGCTGAGGAATAAATTCACCTGAATCCACCTGCAACTGGATTTCAGACTTGCCACTCTCTTCCTGGGTGATGATGACCTAGCGGGCGCCTCCAGGTAGTCCCTGGAGACCAGACTGACCCATACGCTTACTGGCAGCCCCTTTCTGCCTCTCCTCTGACTTTTTGTTTTTGTGGAATTTGCTAAGCTTACAAACCCACAACCCACACAGAGCCACCACATCACCACACCACGTCACCTTATCCAGGACATCACCCTGGTACTTGAATTCCTACTATCAAGGCAAATAGCTATATTTTATTTGTTCATTTTACCTTAGTGAACATTTGGGCCACTAGAGAGGGTTTAACATAGCAGCACAGGAAATAATTTTTAGGCAGATTATATTTCAAAACATAACTTTTGTACAACCAAAAATATAAAATCCTACCATAAAGTTGATGAAAAAACACAATAGTTCATTGCACTGCAAGACAAAATGTTAATTTACTTCATCATAAATGAGCTCCTAGGAATCAGTAATTAAAAGACTGTTATCACAAAGGAAGTAAACAACAGGGACAGAAACGTGAAATAGCACAAATGAATAATAAGACTATACGAAGATGATAGAACTCATCATTAACAAGAACAAAGCACTTTCTTTGTAATATTATATCATCAATGATTAAGAACATTGATGTCTAACATTTTACTGTCTTAGGAAATGGGGAAGTCTGATTCAAACACAGGAAGAATTTACTCCAACTAGGGAGACATTTACTCAAATGTAGATTTTGCATATACTTTCCTTCTGCAGTTTCAATCCATAGAAATCATTCCAAAGCTGAAAAATTCAAATTTATATATAAGTGTGTTCACTATATAGCAAATCTGTAGCTAATATATCAACCCCTAAATCTGAGTGTTGAATTTCTTTCTTCTTAGACGTTCATCAGCTACCAGCCCACAATGAATTTTCTGCCGGCAACTTACTGTCACTGGCCTGGCTTTGCACAATCCACGTACTCCCTCCTCTAATCTTCATCTTCCTTCTGGTATTCATGACCTCCTTTTGACTCCTTATGCAGAACAGTTTAACTACATTTCAGGGTCAGGGATTTAGCACAAGTGGTACAGTGCTTGCCTAGCAAGGAGGAGGCCATGCGTTTGATCCCCAGCACCCAAAAAGAAAGTAAAAAACTTGATTAGCTACATTTCTTTGGTGTTGGACATCAGAGCCTCGCTGACTTCTACCAAGGAATTTTCTTACAGAAAGACAATCTTGTACCTAAAATAAAGTCCAGGGCCAGCTTTTAATGTTATTTTTCTCAACTTGGCTACATTTAGATTATGAAGCTTATGAGGCAGAGGATTCAGACTGTCAGCTAAGTTGAATAGCATGACAGGGCAAGGCAGCAGAGCCACAAACAGTGATTGAAGATGGAAATTTTTTTTTTTTTTGTGGGGAAATATTATTATCTGTCTGTTGTCTACAAGCTCAACTGATACCATACCATTTCAGGTATTATGTCCTATTCTGAGGTATTTTATGAACGAAACAAACGAGTCCCTGGATCGGTGTAGCAGGCTGCAGGCTTTCATGGTGTGTCTAAATTGTTTTTCTGGTTAGCCAAGTAACTCATACTTACTGTAAGCAATTATAGAATTGATTATAAGTATACCCTATTTTTTATTACTAAATTTCAAACTTTTAAAAAGAAAATTATTAGAAACCTGATCATATATGATTATGTGTCAGAGAAAACTATACAATTATTCTATAATCTGGTTTTTTTTAAACAGCCCATAAAGTTTGTGGACAGCAAAGGATTATCACCTTTCAACAGAAAAAATACAAAGAGATGATAATAATATGTTTGTTCCTTTGTCCAAGCTCAATGGGAGAAAAGTTGACCAAATTAAGTCACTGGTCTAATAAACAGCTCAAATTTTAGTCTAAAATACTAAATACCATTCCATAAAACAGGGTACTCCATCTTTATTTTTTAAAAAGTAAAACCTATCCTTTCATTGTTTTGTTTATTTGCACATCACATCTGTTTGAATTTTAAGGTGATGCTTTTCAATTCAAAAAATATACAAAACAAATGACCATCCACTAGAAATGAATCAAATCTGTAGGAAAAGGAAAGAAGAAAATATCAAAATATGGGTGTCCCTGCTGTTTGGGGGCATTTCTGTGGCTTTCTTTGGACAAAGAAGTAGAAAAAGAGCCAGGTGCAATGGCCTACACCTGGACTCCCAGCTACTCAGGAGGCAGAGGCAAGAGAAACGCTTGAGCCAGGAGTTCAAGGACAGCCTGGACAATATAGTAAGACCCCCTGCAGAAAGAAAAAAGAAAAGAAAGAGAAGAGAAAAGAAAAGAAAGACAGAGGGGGAGGAAAAGGGGAGGAAGGGAAAAAAGAAAAAAAAAGAGGAAAGGAGGGATGGAGGAAGGTAGGGAGGGAACCTCTAAAGGAAAATAATTCATATAAATATAATGACAAATGCAGCAGGAGTCTGAATAAGGTACAGATAACTGTTAGAAGAAAATTATTTTATTTAGGCAATTCAAGTAAATTGAAGAAAATTGCAGATTCGGTCATTTGATCACTCAACAAATTTACTGAAGAAACAATTTCGATTCTCCTCCAACTGGGCCATTATAAGGGTCTATCAGATATAGATACAATTTTATAGACTCAAATATAGCTCAACAAATAAAATCACATCAAATAGCCTAGTGTTTTGAAATGTGCATTAACTATATGGCACACTTTTTCATAAAAGGTGCTGGAAATACTTGACTGTATTTGTACATCAAAATAATTTTACATGCTGTATAACCAAAGCTAAGATAACCCATAAAAAGAACTGTCTCCCAGATTAGAGTATAAAGATTGCATCTTTAGAATTTTGACGGTACATTACACCTACAGAGACATAAATACTAAATAGCAAGTTACGTTTTAAAGACAGGATTTACATATACTAATCCACAATTTTCTGCTGAATTTTCTCTTTTCTGACTGTATGTTCAAAGAAGCACTCCAGGTGACTATTGGGTGCATATACACGGTTTTAACGATCAGTACGTGACAAGCTGCCTTTTTCCAAACGGTTTGCAGTTGCAGTCATAAAGATATGTTGATGCTTTTCATAGACTTGGTTGGAATGTGTTGTGTGACACATTTGTTTGTCTGCATCTGGAGTTTTACCACAATGTCACAGTGCATTTGAATCACAACAACAACAACAAAGTTCTACTGCTGACAAGTCACTGTGGGCTTGTGTGGGAAGTTCATCACACCTACACGGTGCTCAGAAACGCATAGGGAAGAGGTGTAGGCTAACATATATCACAGGGAGAGAAGCAGGATAAATTAGTTGCTCCTACCCAGAACTGCACAAAAATAACCCACAGGCTAGCTTGTCAGAAACTGATGCCTCTGCCACCTTCCTAGCACCATTACTTTGGCCTTCAGCTAATAAATCTGTCCCTGAAAATAAGACACCCCTCCAAGACCCCCAGGGAAACAAAGTGAGTTCTCGGAAGAGCCTTCCCCCAACTTGCTTATTTCTGAGTCATGTGCACCTCACTGGTAAAACCCAGATTACATGACTGCCCTGGCTACCTTGAAGAGCTGGGCCTCAGAGCACAGACAGTACCTTAGACCTGGCAAAGATCAAATGGGGAAGAAGCAAAGGCTCACTGAGGTTCAGGGTAAGTTCACTTATTCAGTGTCATTTATTCAGTGGCTCCTGTGTGCCAGGCCCAGTTGCTTTCCTTAGTTACCATATATCACACATATTCATGCCCTTTATACATCTCTCTCAGCTCTCCAGCCCCATCATGATTACCTCCGACTACTTCCAAGGCTAGGATGTTGTCTCATAAACTGACACATTGTTGTATAGTCAATAAATATATAGAGAGGAACAAATAAATGATAAAAGTATAAAATATTATAGAAGGAAAAGTACACAAGAGAAGCAGGAAAGAGCACCACTGAAGATGTGTCATTCTCTCTTAGCCTTAAAGAAAAAACAAATGTAAGAGTTCTCTGGGCAAAGGCGACAATGTGTTGGTGGGCATTTTGAAAAAGCCAGCAGAGGGCTGGAGATTTAGCTCAGTGGTTAGCAAGTGCAAGGCCTGGAGTTCAATTCTTGGCGCCAAAAAAAAAAAAAAAAGCCAGCAGTTGGTATATAGCAATGAGTCTTAACCTCCTGGGTCAATGCTCCTCACCAACTGCACTCAAGCTAAGCTTTCCAGCACCCAAGAGAGTGAGTGGCAAGCATGACACACAGGTCATTCTGAGAAATATTCTCGGGTAAGAAATAGTATTTGTCAAGTGCGTGAGGAGGGCAGAGGAGATGACAAGGAAGAGGACAAGCGGACTCAGGAAGGAGTTTATGTTTGGGGTCCTCCTACCCCTTAATGGCCTAATTTTCTATCTAATCAGCCTCACTACCTTATCCTTATTCCAACATCCTGCTCATAACGGCCCCTGCTGACGTGGTTATAGCTAAATCCTCCCAGCTGAGAGAGACCTCATGTGTCAGTCTTCCACTTAATTATTTTCTACCCGATTCAGCACATGGTGACTGAGGGCCTTCCGTGTGTCACTACAAATGGGGGATGAACGGCGTTATCATTCCTCAAGGTTCTCACAATCTAAAGCACCTGACTTCTAATGTCTAAGTAGCAAAATACTAAGTGTTTTTAAGAACTAAAGCAATCATCAATGGCATCAAAACAGGGAGAGATTTTGAAGCGAATATCTTGCCCTATATTCCTAAAACAGCCCCACTTAAAAGTCTGTTCTAAATCACTCGTTCCTGTTGACTTCCAATTTCCTGCTCTTTGAATATGTAATATTCAAACCGGAAATCACAGCTGGAGAGCCTAAATTTACCTACAGGGATCCTTGGTTCTTTTTCAGTAGAGACATTTTTTAATAATGAGAAGAAGAAACGACGCAGGAAAGAGTATGAGTAATGGGGCGGGGGGCGTTTCCAAGCAACACCCTCCCAGAAAAGCAATTATTTTCTCCCTGAAGAGGCAGAAGCCCACCTATTGCAACTCATCACACGGATTCTGTGAAGGGCACCGGCGGATGTGACCCACTGCGGCCCGTGACTCCAAGCTGGAGCCTGACCTCGCTGACCAAGACTCCTGGAGGGAGAAGGTGGCGAGAAGGGGAAGAGCGGAAGGAAGGGGAGGGAAGCCTGCAGCCTGCAGCCTCTGCCCAGCGGTGACTCCGCGGCCTCCTCCTCCACGCTGCCTTTACCACCGTCTATTCCTCCACTCCACAGACAGACCTGAGAGTCACAACTCAAACGTATAGAAAAGCTAGAACGAGCTATGCCAACAGATAACAGAAAGAAAACAGTTTGTAAGGGGGGAAAAAGAACCGGCCGAAATGGAAGGGTCTAAGGAAAAGTTCAGAACTGCACCTTTGAAGCGGTTCCGGGCACCCAGGCGCCTCGCTCGTCACCAATGCCCGGTGCAGTTCACCGAGGTACCTGCAGGGGCCGCTGCTGCGATCCGGTGCGCCCTGCTGCGGGAGCGCGCGCCGAGCCCACGTGACGGGGCCTCGGGGCCGCGCCCGAGCACCATGGCGGCAGTGCGCGCAGAGCCGGGATCCCGGCCGGCGGGGGGCGCCCGGTTCTTCTGCACCGCGGGCCGCGGCCTGGAGCCGTTTCTGATGCGGGAAGTGCGGGCGCGACTGGCAGCCACTCAGGTGAGTCGGCGTCGTGCGGCCTGCCCGCTCCCCGCCCGCGGCCCCGTTCCCGCCGGCGCCGGTCCTCGGCCGCGCGAGCTCGGTCCGATCCCAGACGCCCCGAGCGGGACGGGCGAGTCCGCAGCGGGGAGCCGGGCGGCCCGAGCCGTCAGTCACCGCCAGTCAGCAGTGGTTATTTCTCGGATTCTGCTGCAACAAATTTAAACAGCCTGTAACAGTCTGTCAGAGTTGGAGTCCTCCCTATAATCTTCAAGTTCAGTTACTTGGATAGTGTAAGTTTCCTGACAATGACTAGCTTTACCTGGTAGGACTGTCGTGAGGTTTCAATGATACAGGGTATGTAAAGTACCCCGGAAGCTTGTAGTAACAGTAGCTAGAAAAATAATACACTCTTGGAAGCCTCGTGGATATCTGTTGCTAATTGCAGCAAAACGAACACGTTTTCAAACATCCGTTGAGATGCTAGCAGTGGCTGAGCTGGCTCTTGAAAGCAGAGGAAAAAGATGTAATAGAAAAGGTATCTTGGTAGAGTATGTACGACAGCGTGGAGGATGTTTTTGAAAAAGGAAAACTTGATAAACCGAATTGAGCACTCTGCTCTGGGGGCTCCTAGTGTTGGAAGCCCCCAAAGGAGTTTCTGCAAGTGGGGGAGTAGGGGATTAGGATGGGGTAGAGCTGGGAGCGTCATGAAGAACGGCGTCGGTCATGTTAGACTGCCTGCCTTTTAGCTAACCTAAAATAGTCTCTGTATGTAATAACAATTGCTGACGTTTATCAAGTATTTTATGTATCAGGCACATGCTCATAGGTCCTTACCCTCTATTCCTTGCTTAATTTTTACAGTGCTACGAAGTAGGTATTCCAGACTTAACTAATAAGGAAAATAAAGCACCGATAAATCCCATATTATTTAAAGTTATTCGACCAGAAAATGGCAAAGGCAAGATTAAAATCCAAGCTGTAA
Organism: Hystrix cristata; assembly: GCA_004026905.1. Classification (NCBI taxonomy): domain Eukaryota; kingdom Metazoa; phylum Chordata; class Mammalia; order Rodentia; family Hystricidae; genus Hystrix; species Hystrix cristata. The sequence continues at coordinate 51,799 of PVJO010007495.1, forward strand.
AATCAGATATGAGTATATAATCATGTTCAACTCACATTATGTGACAAAACATAGTGCCACATTGGTGGTGTGTTTGTGTTTGTTTTTAAGTGTTAGAATACAAAGTTTGAAAGTGGAAGGCTTGATCCAATCTGGGTCTGTCAGATTACTGTATTAGAAAAAAGACCCTCTCTGCTTGCTCGTCTTCTCCGAAGATAAAGAGACACAGGAAACTTAACAGCAAGAAAATTCAATCAAGAATATGGAAAAAATTCATGACAATGAGCAGTTAAATGTCAAGAGAATTTCCGTGTTCTGTTCTTGTGTGTTTTAGGGATAGGTACACCTGGAAATGAGATCTGAACAAGTAAGTCCTGAAATTCCATCCCAGTTGCTCTAATATAAAGTGAGCTCTCAAAGTTAAGGCCATCTGAGGTAATGATACCAACTAACATTTGCTAAGTTTTAAAATGTTTGACAATATGTACAGGTTGTGATTTAATCCTCAAAAGCCCTGCTATGGGTAGGTCACTTTGACCTCTGTTTTACAAAGAAAAAAGGAAAAGACTGGTACCGAGTGGTAGGGTGAGAACTTGTTTCTGAATCTCTGCAGGTTTGAAGCCCACATGTGTTAGCACTAAGCTAAGTTACTGTTGTCCCTTGGAATCCGAGTGGTATCTGAGTGAGAATTGGTTCCAGGACCCTCCTTATAACCCAGATCCATAAAAGTACCTTTTATAAAATAGTGTCATATTTGCATATAACCTGTGTGTATCTTCCCAAATACACTGAATCATCTCCAGATTACTCACAGTACCTAATACAGTATAACTATTAAATAAATAGTTGTTACTCTGTATTGTTTACTGAGTAATGATGAAAAACAGTCTGTACATCTTCAGTGCATACAGGTTTTCTCCAAATATTTTCACTCTGAGATTAGTTACATCCACAGACGTGGAACCTGAAGATGGAGCCAATTGGGAAGCACCCTGCCCTTCAGCACTGGGTATAGATTAATTTCTTTAACACCATGGGGAGGAGCATATGGGCTTTAGAATCAAATGACATGTTCATATTGTATGTTTTCCTTTAGTAGAGTTGTGACTTTGGACATTAAAATTATGCTAGGTAGCATAGGTTGTACAGTGTGTAGTGAACAGCTGTGCTAAATAAATGTTAGTTCTTATAGAATGAGTTACACAGGAATAAAACTTCGATTTGATTCAAGAAAATTAATATTCAAAAATGTGAATTTACAAAACAAATTAGTTCAGAAGTGATTGTTTACTTTTATGAAGTAATCACTCAATTTTAATCAGTGGTTTTCCAATTTTAGTGAACGTAAGAATCACCAGGGGAGCTTGTTGAAATTGCATTTCCTTGGGTGTGAGATCCAAAAGCTTTTCTTTCAGGAGGGCTGCTGATGAGACCAGGTGTTTGCATTGGAACAGGAAACTATGCTTCCTTCCCAGGTGACTGAGGTGGGCACATCCTGCAGCAGTAAAAAATTTCCAGTGTATTCATTTTAGCTTTGTTTTCATGGATAATTTCATACATATACAGAAACAGAATACTATGGTGAATTCTGCATAGTCATCAACCAACTGTAACAAAAATCAACCTATGATAAATTTCTGTGCCATTCACACCTCCTGCCACTCTTCACCCCATGTTATTTGGTAGCAAATTCCAGGAATCATTCATCTGTAAAAATTTACTTACATATCTCTAAGTTATAAGGACTCTTTTTTATATAGTATAATATAAAGGACATAAAGGCTTTTAAAAATATAGGCCACATTATCACTGTCACAGCTAAAAATAATTCTTTATCAAATATCTGATCAGTATTCAAATTTCAGCTTGTCTCATAAATGTCACTTTTGTTTTTAAATTTGTATATTTGAATCAGGATTAAAGAAGCTATGTTGTCTGTTTCACAGTCATGAGTCAGCAAACTTTCTGTAAAGGGCCACATAGTGTTTTAGGCTTTTAAATCACATGTGGTTTATGTTACATATTCTTTATTGTCATATTTACATCTTTTTAAAATTATAAAAGCTAGTCTTCACTCACCAGGACTAGTCTTCCGACCCCTGCTCTGTGACTTGTGCTTTCCAGTAGGATTACCTTTAACCACAATAGTTATTTAAATTAAAATTAAAGTCAAATAAAATAGATTTCACTTTGTCAGTTATGTTAGTCACACTTCAGGTGCTCAGAAACCGCACAGGTATTGCACAGCACAGGTTATAGAGCATTTGAGTCACCACAGAAAGTTCTCGGCAAGTTTCCCTGTGGAGATTTGCCAGTTTCATTTCTATGATGTGGTTTAACAAGCTCCTCTGTGCCTTCATCCTTTTTGTATTGCTGTAGCAGAATACTACAGACTGGGTAATTTATAAAGAAAAGAAATGTATTTCTTACAGTCCTGGAGGCTGGGAAGTCCAAGATCAAGACATTGAATCTGCTGAGGGTCTTTGTGTTGCCTCATAACATCGCAGAAGGCATCACCTGGTGAAAAAACAAGAGCACACATGGATGCCCATGAGAAAGCCGAACTCATTTTTATAACACACCCACTCTCGAGAGAACTAACCCACTCCTTTGGTAACACCATTAATCCATTCATGACTGCAGAGACGTCAGGACCCAATCTCCTCTTAAAGGTCCACTTCCCAACACTGCATTGGTGATTAAGTTTCCAACACACAAATTGGGCAGGGGCAGGGTGGGGAAGACATGCAAACAATCACACCCTATCCTCTGTACTTTCTGTACATTAGAATTTTGAAGGTTGAGTCTAGAGCTTGTTTAGATTGAGATTTGATCTCCACTCCTTCGTATTGGCACAAACCTCTTTATAGGTGCCTTAGTATTTTTAAAATTATATTAAAATTATATATATATATCATATTATGTTAAAATTGTGCTATTTAAAAGTTATATGAAATTATATATTATAAATTCTATATAAATACATATATAAAATTAATCTTTTCTTTATAATAGCTTTGTATTAAGTAGTATTTATTATAAGAATGATAATAGGAATAGTTATTTTTAAGGTAAAATTGAATGTAACAGAGGTGTCTCTAATGCCAGCATATCAGAAAGGTCTTGTCAGTTGATTCACTGATCTTCATAAATCCACATATCAAAAACTATTAACCCAGGTCCTGCATAGGCCAAACAAGTTTCAGTTTTTTAATGGTGTCATGACAGTAGGAATAGGGGGTTAGAGCTAAGCAGACAATCAAATTATTTTGTACTTACTGTCCTTTAATGGAATGATTGTATAAGGTTGCCTTTTTCAAGAGTCTCATTATTCCCTTTAGATTCAGTACCTTTTGGAAAATCAAATTAAATATATTTTTCAGTAGAACCAAATCTTCTAAACTGAGACAAAACAAATTTAAGCACCACATTAACACATCATGTGGTACTTTAATATTTGTTCTATAAGTGACATCTGTAGAACTGGGAGAGCCTTGGCACCTATATGTTTTTGCCTAAACTTACAACCTTTGAATTAAACTTGAGTCCATGAATTTTAAAAGGAAGGAAAAAATGCTAACTGCTTAGATATGCTAACAGCTAATAGAGTTGTCATTTCATCTTCAGAAGTGTTAGGCATGGTTGAACCAGGCCCAAGTGTTGGAACCAGGCCCAAGACCCGGTTCTATCCTCAGCACCACAAATGAAAGGGAAAAAAAAAAAAAATACATGTGTTAGGCATAAAAGCAGCTGGTTTCAGACACTTTATTATAATTTAATTCCAAATAAGAAAAAAAATAAATTTTCAAGTAACAAATATTAGACTAAAGTATTTTAAAATGCTGTATTTCTCCCCAAGGACTGTAACTGAATATGACCAGTTGTAAGTAATAAACTGAAAAAAGGGAGAAATACTAGCTTCAGCAGTTGACAAAATCATAATTACCAAAATTCAATCTCTGTACTTCTTTCAGACATAATACAGTTTTCACAAAGAGTAATCCATGTGTGTTCATCTCTATGATTATGTGATTCTCACAGTGACCATCTTACAATTTAGTAAACTACTTCAGATTATGTGCTTACTACTTCTAAAAAGAATGTAGGCCTTGTGTTAATTCTCAAAGAGAATAATGTTGCTGAATTTGGTTTTAAGACAGTATTTGGCATTTTAGGGTATCAACAAATACTATTCTTATGATTTGAAGTCTTAAATACATTAGACTCTAGATTTTCTTAATTAATAGTCATGTTCTTTATAGAAATATTTCTTCTTAAAAAGGTTTTTTAGAGAAAATTTATAAAGTATTTTCCTTAATATCCAAATAAAAACAAGAAAATCTTTATGTAAGTAAGGAACTATGTAAGGAACAGTGTCTTTATCACTGACTGCTAGATAAAATCATTGGCCTAGAATCTACTTGTATCAGTATACTTGTTTTGGGGTCTTAAATTTTAAAGCCAGACATTTTCAATCAAATATTTAGTTCAGTTTCCCCAGAATCTTGGCAAAGTATTGTAGGTCTATTAAATTGTTTTGTGACGGCTGTAATATCAACTCTATTCTTATGCCAGGTAACAAAATCTGAATTTTGAAAAGTTACATTGTAAAATTTTGTTTCAAGGTCTGAACATTTTGAGATATATATTTAATTTTAGAAAATGTCACCTATGTAATGAGAAAGAAATAGAGTCTAGAAACCAGTTTGTGTTTGGGTTACTCACTATCCCCTTAAATATTGATGTCCAAACATCCTTCTCATTGCCTATTTTTCCCCATAATGTCGTCATCTGTTCCTCCATTTGTCTTGATCAGCTGCACTGTTAAGACCTAAATTATTGGATTTCAGTTGGTGTCAACCTAGAGCTTCCTCAGCAGAGAGTTCTTCATCAAGCTGGAGTAGTAACCCCAGAAATTATCATCTCAGAAGTTCAGTCGGACAATGTCAGATTCAAAACAAAACAAACCCCTTGGGGTTCAAGTTCCCTTGAATGGTAACTACCAAAACATATAGTGTCTTAGTCTGTTTTGTTTTGCTATACTAGAATCCCTGACACTGGGTAGTATATAAAGAAAAGAGGTTTATCTGGCTTACTATTCAGGTGGCTGGAAAGTTCAAATAGCATGTTCCCAGTGCAGATAGGTTATCCTATCTGCATCACAGCATGGCCAAGAAGCAGAAAGGGAACCGGCTACAAGTAGAAGGACCATGTACGTATGCAAATGAGAAAACAAGAGAGTGGAAAGGGGCCATACTTGCTCTTCTAACACAACCTGCTTTCATGGGAAATAATCTCCCATGAGATCCAGCCCACTACATGAGACCACCATTAATCCTTTCCAAGAGTGGCACCAGTCACCTCTCACTGGCCATAGCACTTCAGTGTTCCACCACCTTTTAGTATCACCACACTGCAGACCAGGCTTCCTGCGTGAGCATCCTGGGAAATGTATTCAGTCCGTAATCAAACCACAGCCTGTGAGACAGCCCACATTCCCTGATACCTTAGTTCTAGGAGACAGCATAGGACCAAGTTCATTAGTCCATGGCCACTGCTAAAAGGGGAATTTCAAGACAAACCATGAAAGAAAGCTGGATTGGTTCTAAAAGATTTAGGATTCCACTGGGCTGGACACCTACACTAGGCTCACTATGAGTCAATGTTCTTTCATTTCCTGTCTTCCCTGCCCTTACCACATATTCCTCCTGTCTTTAAAGCTGGCTTGTTTGCTTCATATGTCTCGCTTCTATCCATTTCCAGTTCCCACAGCCAAGTGTCTCGTCATTTCTTCCTTAATAATCTGCTTCTCCCTCCAGAATCACATTCTATACTCAGTCTTTTAGGTCTCTTCCAAAGTAATTTTTTCTGTAAGTTAATTCAGTGCTGTCACAGTTTTCATCAGAATCCTGTAGTGGCTGACCATTACCATCTGTGGGTTTAGTGTCATGACCGTGTATCAGACTGGCCTCAGCTACGCCACCCATCCACCTGACACTGTCAGTCAGTATAGCACAGCGAGCATCACCCAGCCAGGTTTGCTCTCTCGCATCTGCATCTGCAACGTATTCTTTTCCCAAGTCCTTCAAGATTCTTCCCCAAGATTTTAGTAATGTTGGCTTCCATATTCAGTACCTGCCCTATTTATGCTACCTATAGCATATCAGTACATTATTATATTAAAACTGTTTTAGTTTCTTCTGAGATTAATTCAGGATTTCGTCTTATAAATTTTATATTTTAAATTGTATGTCTGTTACATTATTATTCAGGATATGTGCTGTGCACTTCGTGGTAGACCATTGGCAGATGTTTAATACGTATCTACCTTGGGCTGGACACCTAGTTTGTCCTAATTTGTGTTATGCATTATACCTTTCTTTTGTCCACTTTTAAATGTGTGAGGTTTGGTAATATGATTATTGAGTATTTTGTATTCTATTTTTCTAGCAGTACATGTATGTGTACTTTATAAGATGTAGAATAACACAGAGAGACTATGATCTTGGTCACTGACTATGTAACCTTATGCAAATCAACCTAACCTAAACCTCAGTTTCCTGATACATAAAATGGGCATAATAAAATCTACCTCTGTGGATTACAAGTAAGGACTGGGAGGGGTGTATTTGAAGTACCTAATGTAGGTTCCTAACAAACAATAGATGCTTCAGATGGAAATGGTCATTTTTCATTAATGTAGATCAGTGGTGGCAAACCTCTGGCACGCGTGCTGCAGTGGGCTCTTTGTATCATTGGAAGCTTTAAAAGGTTTGCCATCACTGCCCTAGAAGATGTGTCTTAATCTGTTAAGGGGGAAGAAAATGGTTCTTATTCTGACACTGGATTACCTGTCTGTCTCTAGGTTGAATATATTTCAGGAAAGGTTTTTTTCTCTGCCTGTTCTGATTTGAATATGCTGAAGAAATTAAAATCTGCCGAGAGATTATTTTTGCTGATTAAAAAGCAGTTTCCACTTACTGCTTCTTCTCTAAGTAAAGGTAGGTATATTCCTGTTGCTTTATACCCACATAATATATGTGTATTCTGAGTTTTGTGGATAAAAATATGGTAGCCATCTCACATGTTTATGATTCCTTCATACATGTGGCATTATTAGTTCTATATCTTTCTGTATTTCTTAAATATTACCATGTAATTGTAGTAGAATCTATCTCTTGTTTGTCCTCTGCTGCCTGTCTTCTGAGACTTTAGTGCCGTAAGTCATCTTTGTGAATTATGATCTGGCCATTCCTCTAGAGATAAATGTGGTCAGTTGCATTTATTTGTATTTAGGAGTGTGTAATAACCCAAAATGAATTATTTTAACAATAAATTGTTAAAAACTATCACCTTGTAAATTTTAACTGAGTGTCATAATTGGAAAATGCTACATGGTAAAATTTCCTAATTCTAGATCCTTAGATATTTTCAATAAACTTATATTAACTTGTAAAAAGGGACCTAAGATACTTCTTATCTACACCCTAACTTTATACATAAGTGTGAAAATAATTTAAGGATCTTGATTAAGCACAGAGAAAGGGTCAGGCATTACAGGATTAACCACTGCCTTAAACTTCAATGCCAGCATACACAGGAGATCATGTAATTATATAGTCTGTAATAAACCATTTCAAGAAAGACACAAATGATAAGAAATCAAGACCAGCAGGAAAAATTAAAGTAAACCCCAAGGTATTATATTGTGAGGTCAGTATAATTTCATCCCAGTATTTCACACACCTCATCTTTAGGGAACTACAGTAATTACTTTTGGATCATTTTGATGACTCTCTATCATCAAGAAAAGATTAAATTTCACTGAGCATGCCAGTAGTCCCTAAGTCATGAATGAATCATGTATCTGAAGTTTTACTCTATGACAACTTATTCTAAAGTTTATGCTAATATGGTATGGTCTAAAATGAAATAGGCCCAAGATTCAGCTGCTCTGTTTCTGAACTGTGTTTTATAATTTATTCTGTTTTTAACCTTAATTTTTATAGGCACAATCACCATTATTTTAATAATCAATATACACTCTAGGTCTGTGCATATGTTGATGAGAGACATGTATTATCATGAAATAAATGGTTTATTAAAGTATTAGCTGGTAATTCTATAGGAATTTTAAGACAATTTTAATGCTGTGATAAAGGAATGAACTTTATTCTGCATAGTATTCTTATGATAAATTTTTGAACTCCCAAGTAAAAGTGAAGTTTTATTTATGTAAAAGTTAAACAGAATCTATGTTTTTTAAAAAAGATAATGGAATTTGGAGGCAGAGAATATAATAGATCATCTTTGAAGCTTCAAGATAGGATAAACTGAGATTTTATTTATTTAGGAAAAATACTTAATGAAGTACAACGACTTGTAAATGATGATCCTGGAAGTTGGTTGAGTGCCATTTCAATTTGGAGAAATCTTCTTGAACTTGATATAAATAGGGAAAAACTTTCTCAGAGGGATGCTAAGCCACTAAAAAGAAAAGTGGGACAAAATGAAAGTATCATTGCTAAGAGGTTGAAAACTGAAGAAATGCAAAAGATTGAAGAGAATCATAGGGAATGCCAGCTGGCAAAACAAACAGAAGAAGACACACTGGAGCAAAGAGCTTCTACCAGTAGAAGAGATAAACTTCAAAAAGAAGAAATTCAGAATGAGATAGAGAAAGCAACTGATGCTCATAGCCAGGAGGACTTGACCTTCAGGGTTTCTTGTCGCTGCAGTGGAACCATTGGAAAGGCCTTCACTGCACAGGTATGCCTGCTTCCCAAAGTGGTCCTCTTCTCTGAAAGAATTCATCGCTCTTTAAATTTAAAATGAGATGCAAACCCTTCAGAGAACTGACAACCAGGCCCAGACAGATAAATAGGCCTAATCTCATACAATTAAATATCTTCAAAATGTGTTTTCCTTAACTTAGCCTCAGGTGCTTAAGAGAAAGGTATACTATTCCAACATGATCACCTCCTTTTACCTTCTGTCTAAAGGTTTCCTTAAATTTATCGATGTCCTTTGCATTTGGAAATCCTGATGTCATGGTCTTAAGCTTTTGGGGAATTCTCTCAGTGCTGTTCTGTCCTTACTAAGAAGGGTTACTCTGCACCAGGTACTATATGTATGATTGAAACTGGGACTAAGACCGTAACTACACATGAGGTCCCAACGCACTAGGAAAGAACAGATAGGGCATTGGTCTGGGTCCTGCAGCCAACCTTCTACGATTCTAATAAGATATCATATCTGTATACCCTAAAGGTTGAGACTAACTATACTGATCTGGAGATTTTAAACACAGTGGATGTTAATAGCTAAAATGGTTGAAATTTGAGCTTGTATTCATTTCCTACAAGTTAGAGTGACCATATATATCAGGTCATGATCTGACCTAATCTTAATTCGTATGCCTACAATTGCAATAGAGATTATAAATGAGTAGACATTAATACCAAGGGTTAAAACTGAGGGATGAAGGAGGTGAAATACAGTTTTATTGCCTTGAATATAAAATGGTTTAGAGTAATATTTTAATATTAGAATGCTAAATTACCATCAGATAATTTGACTCAATTTTTCTACAAAGCTGTTAGTTTTTGCTTAGGTTTAAACTTAAAGTTTTCATTTTTAGTGTATTCTTTTCTATAATTTGGTACTTTCTAGGAAGTAGGAAGAGTAATTGGAATTGCTCTTATGAAGCAGTTTGGATGGAAAGCAGATTTGAGGAATCCAAATTTAGAGGTAATGAATATTTGTTTTAATTTGTATAGGTGTAACCTAATTCTTAAAGACAGTGTCATCTATTTTTATTATACTTTTCAATTTTAGAGTTTTAAAAAACATGTCAATGGATTAGGCTATTGTCCCTTTAAAAGTAGAACTGCAAATAATTTTGCTAGTAGTTTTCACTGTGAAAATGTCTTATCTAATTACATATGCACATGCACACACACACACAACACACATACAATTGAAATGGAGTCATTTAGTCAAAGATGAAGGAAAAAAATGTTTATTGTGAGGTAGGTTTCCTAGATGCTCCCTACAATCTCTGTACCTCGTAACAGATGTTTTTAATGAGAATTTCTAGCTATTGCTTAAAGAACAATAATAACAAAAAAGTCCTGGCACAAAATTCTTTGACAGTGTTAATAGTGTTTTTCTTAAAGTTTTGGGATTGTGTTTATCTTTTCTTGGTAATAAAGAAATACAGGGAAACAAAAAATATTCTTCACTTTATTTTGCAAGTCATCTTATAAAGTTCATAGCTAGTCATTTTCATGATTCCATTAACTCATAATTTGTTCTTTATTATATAGCTTTACATGGAGTATTTACACAGAGTATCTGCTGATGAACCAAATAAATCACAATACTTTGTGTTGTTTTACTTTTTAATTTTTTTATATTTTTCTTTCTTAAAAAGTAATAGCTGATATATATGCAACTTTTCATGCAAAATATTTTGACCCCTCCATATTTTTGATGTTAGAGTTTCTGTCATCTTTACATTTCCAGATCTTTTATTTTCTCTCCTGGCTTCCTCCTTCATCCTCCCCCTACTCTATCTCATGGTTAGAGTTACAGTTTTCTCGTAGATCAGCTTTTAAAAAAAGAACACATGTAATTCCTACCAGCCATTTAATCAATTAACAATAACTATAATTGGTAGAAATCATCATATAAGATAAAACTGATAATAGTAAAGTTATATAGAGTAAAATTTGTCACTAAAAACTGATATAACCAGATCTTAACAAATTTTGTTCTGCAAAATTGGTAGGAAAATGTTTTATATTTACTATGTAAAAGAAAGATAATATATTAGTATAAATTATAAATAGAAAACAATTTTAATAAATACTTTGCTAAAATGTATAGTATATAAAATTGGAAACTTTAGCTGTGATGTTTAATCAAGGAATGAAATGTCTAAATGGACTTATTTTAGATAATACTTTTTTAATGAAAATATATCAATTTTAGAATATTCTGATTACACTGCTTATATTAAAAATAATCTTGGGAGTCTGGAGGTCTATTAGTGGTAGAGTGCTTGCCTAGCACATATGAGGCCCTAGGTTTGGTCCCCAGTACCACAAAACAAAACCCTTGGGATAAAGTATTGGGGATCAAATGTTAAGGTTCAAAACGGCAGTTAAAATATTCTGTAAGTCTTATCATACTACAAATGTAAGAAAGATTCTACCTTTTAAAATTCATGTGGGCTACTAATAATAACTTGAGGCATATAAATTATTGCATGGCCTAAGAGTAGAAAGAAAATGGAGGCAGAAACTTACCAAAAATAGTTGAGAAAAAGGATATGCTTGCTATCATATATTTGGCCTTTTAAAAAGTTTTCTGTTACTGCGAAGGTATTTATAGCCTATAATAGTCCTTTGTGACCTTCAGTATTACGTAGTGTTAAAATTGGGATGGATTCAGGAAGTCTTCTCTAATGAAAAATGCTGAGAAGTCTGATCCAGATGTGATAATTTAAAGAATCTCTGAGAAAAAAGATCCCGAGTTCTTTGTAATGTGATTCTCCATATAACTTATATAAGAAATTGACATCAGAATTTTTCTATGAAATATACTTAAAATTTAATTTGCTTCCATTTAAGAAATCAGATATGGAACATTTTTAGAGAGGTGACAAAAAGGCCCTAGAATTTTTTGTTAAAATATAGGTTATCTACGTTCAAAATAGAAGCTTTAATTCATCAGTAATTTGATAATGCAGTTTCTTGTTCCATTCTAACGTTCTTTGTTCTTTCAGATCTTTGTACATCTCAATGACATTTACACAGTAGCAGGGATTCCCATATTCAGGTAACCATTGTATTTTATTTTTTTTGTGTTGCTGGGGATCGAACTTAGGGCCTTGTGCTTGCAAGGCAAGCACTCTAATCACTGAGCTAAATCCCCAGCCCAGGTAACCATTGTATTTTAAGCTTCAAGTTTGTCCCTTAAGAATTTATAAACTTAAGAACATAATTCTTTCTGTTTATAGCATGAAATAGTGATGTAATAGAGAAGGCTAAAGGGAAAGCACTTGAGTTCCTCGCTTGACGCCTGTTTTCGTGGAGCCTGCTGTATGTGATTTGCTCTATCCAGTACAGCTATAAAAGACTTGCTCATACTCATCCATTGATTACATGATTAACCCTGAAAATTATATCTAATTATTTCTATATAATGAAATAGTTTTCGAAGACCCATGTTTAAGCTAAAAATTTTAGTCTGTACAAAGTGTAACATAGTTCTTTAAATTCATCAAACATTCTCCAGATTTTATTGCCATTTTTCCACTCTAGTGAGAGGTTGTCACTAGTTCTTAACATGTTCTTCAGACGTCTCCCTAGTCATGCAGAGTACTAATAATATGTGCAAATGACTCGTTTCTTTTTAAAAATAGCTGTTGAACTCATACAGTGTAACAGGTACTTTTTGTAGGTGCTTTAGGAAGAAAGAGAGTTGAATGAAAATAGTGATTTCCAGTTTCTTGGGCACATGTAAATATTAGTGGCATCTTTGAAACATTTTATATTCATAATGCTGCTTACATGATAGAGCAATTTAGATATCCTTTTTCCAGGTGAAGATATCCTTTTTCTATCAAGTTGGGAAACACTGATGGCAGTGATGAGGCAGAGGACTCAGTATGAAGGGTTACAGAACGGAGACCAGCGAACTCATCTGGGAAATGTCTCCTTTCTCCCTTCTTTCAATAAATTATGTCATTCTGCATTCTCTCCTTTCAGAAAGATGCAAATAAGCAAAAAGCAGACTTACACAAAACTTTCTTTTGAGAGGGTGTACTGAGGATTGAACCCAGAGCCTTCACACCCTGCTCTTTCTAAAATTTTTACATTTTGAGATAGGGTCTTGTTAAGTTACTAAGTTACCTGAGCTGGACTCAATCTTCGAATCCTCCTGCCTCAACCTCCCGGAGTGCCAGGAATATAGATATGCACAATCTACACCCAGCAAAAGGAATTTTTTTTAATAGAAACTAGAGTTGAGGGTTAACATGCATTCAACTGTATTTGCCATCCTATATCTAGGTCACAAAATGATGTATTCCTCATGATAACTCTGGATAGCAAGAGAAGGTTTATTCAGTGTGAGAAGAATTAAATAAGAAAGACTTGCCTCATGTGTGATCAAGTTTTTCTTTTCTTTCTATTTTTTTTTTTTTAACTTTTTGAGACAAGGTCTCACTCTAGTTCAAGCTTGCCTTGAACTCGCTGTGTAGTCCGGGCTGGCCTTGAACTTGCAGCAGTCCTCCTGCCAGGAGAGTTTAAATTTCAGTTATCTAAAAAACTTACCTCTCTAAAACACCACACTGGCTGATGACACCAGGTGCCTATTGCAGAAAATATTTTGTAATAAGATTAAAATAGTCTCTAATTTAGAGAATATGTGAAATGAATTTGTTGAAATGATTCTCAGATAGGAATAGATCAATCTTTTTTTTTATGTCCTATTCTTTGAAATGTAGTTGTATTTGGTCTGTAATCAGTGTCTTCTCTTTGTAGGCTCCCTTTAGCCAGCAGAACGTACATCAAGACGGCTGGACTGCGGTCCACCATAGCGTGGGCAATGGCGTCTCTCGCAGAAATTAAGGTAAGGAAAGTGTTTCTATTCTAGTTAATAGAAAAGTCCTTTTTTTTTTCCCAAGAACATGTATTGGTACATTGTATACATAATGATCACATTCATCATGCTTAATTTGTACCTGCACCTGCTATATCTTGGTTCCCCTCTTTCCCCACCCCTCCCTTCTATTCTCCCGCCCTTCCCTATTGATAGCAGGTTTATATACATTTTTACATTTTTCCCCTTTTTCCTTTCCTTCTTCCCTTCTTTCCTTTCCCCTTCTCCCTTTCTAGTTCTCCTCCCTTTTGAATATTTTCTTTCTATTACCTAATATTTATTATACCCCTTTGTCCTTATTTACACTTATGGTTTCTCATATCAGAGAAACAATTGAATATGTATTCATGAGTATCTGATTTATTTCACTTAAGAGTATGTTCTCAAGGTGCATCCATTTACCTACAGATGTCTCTAGTTTTTCCTTTTTTGTGGCAGAGTAGTACTCCATTGGGTAGAAAAACCACATCTTCTTTAGCCATTCATTAGTTGTTGGACATTTGGGTTGTTTCCAAAACTTAGCTATCACAAATTGTGTTGCTATGAACATAGTTGTGTATATATCACTACAGTATGATGTTTTTAATTCTTCTGGGAAGATACCAAGCAGAGGAATAGCTGGGTCAAATGGATCCTCTAGTTGTAGTTTTCTGAGAAATCTCCACACTGATTGCCACCGTGGTTGGACCAGTCTACATTCCCACCAACAGTGGAGGAGGGTTCCTTTTTCCCCACAGCATTGCCAGCACTTGTTATTGGTTGATATCCTGATAATAGCCGTTCTTTCTGGAGTGAAATAAAATCTTAGCATTGTTTTGATTTGCATCTCTTGAATGACCAGTGATGTTGAACACTTTTATAATTAATTTATTCAGCCTCTTACCGATGAATGACTTTATTGCCGCTTTCTTTTGTCTTCTGTTGCAATTATACTTAAAAACTTCTAAAGTGATGTTTTTATGTATTACCAAACTTCTGAGACTATGTCAGCCACAAAAAAGCTATTCCAAGTTATCTACATTTTATTATTTCTAATTTATTGTGCATCATAATAAAAAGTGGCCTGTTAAACGTCTATGTGTCAAAATTTGTTTTGCTCTGTAACCAAGATCTTAAGCAATTTTCCTAAATGTTCACCGAATATAAGAAAAGTTAATTTTCTAATTAAAACTGTTCTATTATTTTTATCATGTTCCTATTGACTCTGTCCTGAAAGGTCTTTCAAAATCTGTTACTATATTTTTTATTAAGTTTTTCCATTTGTATTAGTTATTTGTTACCTTCTGTGTGGTTGGTGTATATGTACATTACTGCTTTGTTCCAAATTATGTCCTTTTATTGTTACATAAAGTCCTCTTTATCTTGGTTATTGAATTTAAACTTGAATTTCACCATATATTATTAATATTTTTACTCTTTTCCTTTGTACCTGCCTAAAATTTATTTGCTACTATTTTCAAATACGTTTAAGTATTTTCTTACAAATACACAGCTACTTTGATCTTTTCTGTCCCACTCTTCCAGTCTCTGCTTTTCAGTAAGAGGGCTCAGGATGTGGTGTGACAGCTCCACTTGATGGATCTGTTTTACTCTGTTCATAGTTTCTTGTTCTGTTTACTTTTTACATGTTTGAATATTTGCTAGCTTGACCAAGTTATCTGCTTGCTAATCATTCCATTGTTCTTCCTCAGGTTGGAGACCTTACTTCATTGTTCTATTCCATTAAATTCCTTTTCCCACCTTTCAAAACATATCCAACTCTAGTTACTGTAAAACAGGACATCAAGTATTTCCTTTGCCAAGACACACACATTTTTGTTTTACCACCAGGACACTCATTTTCCTCAACTCCCTCCCCTTTTCCCCTCTGCAGGTGAGGTGGGACTTTTAGCCCACTCTTCTCTTTCTTCCCTACAGTGAAACCTTTGGCACAGTCTAGCTCCTTCTTCTCCCAACCCCAGATACTAAATTGAACTATGTTAGCTATTATGTATCAGAGCTTCCCTTGAAATTGCCCCTTCTTTTTCACAAGTTCTTTGCTGGCACTTAACATTACACGAGTCATTCTTAATCATTAAAATAGAATCCTTACAACATACACAGCAGTGTATTGCAAGATGTATTGCAGGATCTGTGTTCTTCATCATTTTTTCCCCATTTGAGGCCTCTGCTCTGGTTTATTTCTTGCTTGGTTGAAGTCTTTTCCTGGGCATTTTCCTCACATCTGGTATTTGAATAAGATACTATCTGAATTCCTTTCTATCTGTGAATTGCTCCCTTGCATCCTGGGTGTGCCCATTTGGGTGGATAGAAGGTTCTCAAGTTGCAGCCATCTACCTGTCGAAGCCCTTCGATTACCCTTTAGCTGATGGTATTGTAGATGAGCAGGCTGTGCCAGTGTGATTTTTCTTTTCCTTCTAGATACTTTGTTCTTTCAGCTTGGAATCTTGGAAGAGTTTGCTCTTCAATCTTAATGTTCAGGAATATTACCAGAATCTCCTTATATGTGTGTCTTTTCTATTTAGCCCACAGCTTCCCGAGTCTGACTTCGTAAGTTCTAATTGCAGCTCCAGTATTTACTGACTGGGAAGGTTTGGGCAAGATACATAACAACTCCGTGCCTCAGTTTCTATTTGCAAGATAAAAATAGATCTCATAGTTTTATATCATGACTAAGTGAATTGGCATTAATAAATCAATTAGAACAGCACCAGCCATATAGAAAATATGTATTAATTGCTGCTGTGGAAATAATTAAAGCTATAATAATAATTACATGGAGTATATAATTATTCATTGTTATTATTAATATTTCTCCAGCCTACCACTTTTTTTACATTATTTATTTAGTCATTTATTCAACTCTTTAGTAAATTTAACTTTAAATGCCTCTTATTCCTTTTTACTTCTGAAATTCCTGTCATAAGCATGTAAAGCTTCCTGCCTCCATCCTCCACGCCTCTTGTTCTTTCTCAGGGTTTCCGCCTCTCTATTCTGGCTCTGTATTTTGAGTCATTCTCAAACATTATCATCCAGCTTGTAACAAGAGTTGCAGACATGCGTTCTACTTTAATTCATTTATTGATACTTTCAGTTTAAAAATCATGTTTGTCAGCTTCATAAAGGTGTGTGTTAACATTGGAGTGTCTCTAAAGCTCTTCCTTCCTTTATCCAAATCTTTATCCGCTCATCTGATAGTTACTAGCCGTTTCTGTGGGAGAAGACTTCCCACTTAGATGTGCCATTATTTTTCTTGGTTGGCTCACCAGGTCCAAAGCATAGCTGTTAAATATTGTTGAATGGCTGGAATCCTATAGAGAGTAAGAGGGCCTGTGGCCCTCTGGGCTCAGCAGTGTCAGGAGAGTCTGTCAGCCCCGCTGAGGTGGGAGGATGTCCCTGCTCGCAGTCCCCTTCTGGCCCGTAGGTCTCTGAAGAGCAAGATTTCCGCTGGTCCTGCCGGCCCTTCCCAGTGCTGTTCCCCAGTCACTCATCTGACCCACAGCAAGGAGGCCCCATCCCAGTCCCTGCTTCTGAGATCCCAGCAGAACGGAAGGCTTCGCTGAGCACTTGCTGCCTCTAGGTCTGAGCATCACTTGGCCCAGCAGAAATAAATAGCTTGGAGTTGGACATGAAGGAGTTACTTTCGGATTACTGTCTACCCAGAACTCACGCTTTTCTTTGATTTAAACCTTTATCCCAAATCGCTTTTAGTACATGGGAAGAGGTATGATTACAGTTTCTTCTTTTCCAAACTGCCACTGGCTTCAATAGTTTGTATTTTAAATATAAATTTATAAACCACCTACAAATTTGAGATGCTACCTTTGTCCTGATATGAACACACAATTTTCAGAAACATAAAAAGTGAACGATGAAAAATTTTCAAAGGTAATACTTAATAAACGTATTCCTTACTATCAATTTGCCCTCCATATTCCAAGAATCAGAAGCGTCCCTCTGAGTGTGGTCACCAGCAAAGGAGGTCCAAGAACGCATGTGTGAAGTAGCCCAGCAGAGTTCTTTTGGAGGGAAGGCCTGATGCCCCATGACGGAAGATCCTGGTTCCAGTTCTGTAGAGCCCAGTGCCCTGTGTGGAGTTTGATACCCAGAGTGGCCCACAGATAGCTCAACCTTGGGCAGGCCCGTGCTACTAACAATTAAATTTGTTTTGTTTTGTTTTTGGTGCTGGGGATCGAACTCAGGGCCTTGCGCACAATTAAATTTTTAAATGAAGCTATCGCACATTTTTAACATTTTCTGTAAGAATTTCTGCTTCCTACATACCATAAGTAAGGAAGCTCAAGTTCTGTATATCTTAGTTGCTATTAGGAGCATGTAGAAATACTTGTCCATTTCTAGGAAGTATTCTGGGTCTGCAAATGTCATGACTAGAAAGATCCTAAGGCCAAAGAAAAATAGTTAAACACATCTAAAGTCAGATGACCTCACTGAACATGGATCTTCCAGGAGGAAAAATGCAGTATTTGGCACATTTTAAGATCTTAATAAAAGTTATTTTCATACTGTTACAAATTTGAAACAAAATTGCCATTCAACTCTTCATTTTGTGGCTCAGTGCCCCAAGGATCTGTGTTCTTTTATCCTTAGAATGCAGTGCCGGAAGTTTCTGTGTCCTGGAGAACATGTTTCTTCTTTCCATCAGGTGCCCTCTGACTGACTGATACCTGAGGACCCTGCTTCCTTGGTAGACAAATGAAGGGATGGATGCTTTTTCTCCCACACCCAAGTACCACTGGGCCTGAAGGTGGGGTAGGTGTCCTGCTCGCTGTTCCTCGCCTATTGAGTGATTGAGTCAGCCCTTCTGCCCAGAACCTCATTGCCTTTAAAGCACATGTCATCAGATTATACCAGTCATGTACAGTTAGAGTGTAGGCTCTTATTCCTGTCGTAATTTTTTTGTGTGCTGATGGGATCAAACCCAGGGCCTCATGTATGTGAGGCAAGTGCCCTACCATGGAACTACATTCCCAACCTCATAATTTATTATGGTCTTCATAACCAGTCAGTAACCTGCCTTTCACTTTTTTGGCTTCCCTACTGTAATGATTGGACCCAGGCACATCCTAGACCTTGTCATACCCAGGAGGGTATCCCTTCCAGACTTCTGTTTTGGGACTCCTGTTCTTAGCCAGACATGATGACGTACACTGCTAGTCTCAGCTACTCAGGAAGCTGAGGCAGGAGGATGGCTTGAGACCAGGAGTTTGAGGCCATTGGACAACGTAGTGAGATGCAATCTCAAAACTAAAGAATTCCAAACAACCTTTTCTTTGCCATTGCTTCCTCTAGTTCCCCAACCCAGTTCTCCAGGACCCTGTAGTCACTTGACCTGCTGTTTATTCGCACCGCCTGTCCTCATCCCTCCTGCACAGCTTGGGTTTTATGTTCTATTATAGTCATATGCTTGTCCACACTTTTAACTCTCTTCTTACTTGACTTATATATTAGAATCAGAAGAAAATTTTGGCATTTTCTCCTTGGCAGATCCACCAATATGTCGACCTCTGTGCCCTTGTATTCTGCCTCATTGTCACTATAGCAGGGAACTGTCTATTCCGCTCCAGTACTTGGGTACTGGGTTCCATTTGGTCTTACATACTTAAAGGATGTTTTCTCTGCTAGGCCAATGGCATCAGCATGTACACCTGCTACAATATCTTACAACGTGAAGAAACACAAACCGTCTCCTGACCCCACCTGTTCCTTCAGCTGCCACCCCCTTTTTCTGCTTCCTTTTAATAAATAAGAAAAACTCTTTAAAATAATTATCCACGTTGCTATCTTTATGTTCTGTCTTCCCATTCTCTCCTATATCCACTTCCATCAGGCTCTATCAACACACCTCTAAATCTCATCTTTCTTAGTAGCACTTTGACACTTCACCATTCTCCTTGAACAGTCTTTTTTCCCCGCTTTTTATCAGAACCACCATTCTAGGTTTTCCTTCCACATAATGTGTGCTGCCTCTTGGTATGGCTGTCCAGATCTTCATCTTTCAAACATCTGTATTTAGGACATCACCACGGCTTGGTCCATAGACTTCCCTTTTTTTAACATCCTTTGCTTCCTAAATGATATCATCTAGTTCTGATGCTTTAAATACTATTTATGAACTAACACCAGTTTCTCCAAAATTTGTATCTGTGACCTGAACCGTGAGCCCTTGAACTCCAGATTTATATATCCAGTGGCTCATCTGATGTTCGTACTTGGAGGTCTGAGAAGTATCTCAAAATTAACATGTTCAGAGGTACTCATATGCCTTCTGAAACTTTCTTCCCACTTCTTTTCCTATCTCAGTAACAGAGAATTCTTCCCATTGTTCCCCTAGAAAACCTGAGTCATTCCTGATAGTTGTCTGCCCTTAATATCTAACATCCAATCTTCTTCTTGGCTCCACCTTTTAAAAATACATCCAGAAACCAGCCACTTCCCGGTACCGCTCTTAATTCAAGCCATCATTGTCTCCTGCTTGGACTCCCTAGCTACCCTCCTTGTTAACACTCTCATGCCCCTTTGGTCTATGCCAGCATGATCCCCTTGAAATGTAATGCCATGTGACTCCTTTATTCAGCCCATCCACTAGTTGCTCATCCATTGGAAGAGAAGCATCCAGGATATGACATGATGTAATACCCCAGAGTGGGAGTAACTGTTTTTTCCTCAAAATTTCTATTCTCCTTCCAAATACTTTCCTTGAAACCTTGAAACTGGTGGATCCTTGGATCCTTGAAACCGGTGAAGCGGGGGACTAACGTGCTCTGGCCAGTTAAATGCTGGTCAAGTGCTGAGTCATTCCAGGCGGTGCCTTTCCAAGAACCCAGGCACCCTCCGTGGGCATGTGGGATGAGTCAAGTATAATTTTCGACCTCTGAGGTTCGCCCTTAGGCAGTGTACCCAGCCCGTCTGCAGGGCGTCCCCTGGCTACCTGACCAGTGTCGCCACCACCTTTTCCCTCCCACTGTGTTTTGGCCACACTAATTTCCCTCCTACTCTTTAAACACGGCAGACACATTCCTGCCTTTGGACTTGACCTAAAATTACTATTGAAGCATAAAAAGGAATTTTTACTCTTGAAATACTGATTCCTCTGGGTTTAAGTTTCTTTTATGGTAGACCTAACAATAAAAATTCATGTTTCTGTCTATAGGTTGGTACATTTGTTTTGGATCCAATGTGTGGACTTGGAACAATACTTTTGGAAGCTGCTAAAGAATGGCCAGTAAGTGGTAAAATTTGGTGTAAACTAAACAATATATTTACTTTAATCAGTGTATCTATATATATCCATGTACCAATGAAGGAATTATTATTTTTAATGTTATGAGTTACTGTTCACTGTAGTTAAAAAGATTAAAAGGATTGATTAAACTATTTCTTTTCTGTGCGAAAATTTTAGGAAAATGTGGCAAGATTCCATTTGTAATTAGTGATGACCCTGGCTGTACCAGTCCCCAAATTCTTTAGGCATTTTTAATTGTAAAATATTAACACATTTTAAAATTTTAACAAAAGCTGTTAATTTTGCTATTAAGTATTTTTAAAGGCTACCTGTAAACTTATTTTTTGTTTGAATTTAAAAATCCATGAATTCTCACCATTTGAGAAAATACAAGTATGTTTTCCTAGTTACTGAGATATCTAATAGTTTTATTTCTACTTAAAATACAAATCTCTTTCTCCATAGGACGGGTATTATGTGGGCGCTGATGTCAGCGACTCGCAGTTACTTGGTGCATGTGACAATCTGAAAGCTGCAGGCCTTGATGATAAAATCGAGTTGCTTAAAGTCTCTGTTTTAGGTAAGACACTAAGAACAAGAATCACTTTCCATATGTGAAGGTTTAATTGCTTTATGCCCTGTAATACTCAGTTTACTTCCAATATTATGACTTTTTTGCTTTTCAAAAGGTCCATGAGTAGGAAGCAACAGGTATACAATTTTTCCATCAGCACTGAAGCGAAAGCAGACCTCTTTAACTGGTATTTATTGTATCTGAATCACTTCTCATTTTGTAAGCAGGGATGGTCTGGGGCAAGCGGGACAGTTGGGCACCTGCAAGGTAGAGGGAGGCCGCTGCCCTTGTTTACTGATTGGGGATCACCAGTGGCAGACATGACTGAAAAACAAGTCTATCGAGGCCAGTTAAAATAACATTTCCTATACATCTATGATATTTAGACTGTTTTAGAGAAGACCTGCATTCTTGTTTCCCCTCTGTTCCCATAGTACACCCCTCTCCTTCAAAAATACTAGCACGTTTCATTCCCAGCTAAGGAAATTTTATTCTCTTGTCAGTACAAGATAATCAAACCTATGACCAAGATGAACAAAATACTGTTTATATTTTTTATTATAGTAGAAAAATAGTAAAGATGAACATCAACAGAAGAAAATATTAGGATAACTTTTGTATAAAAACATAAAAAAGCAGCCAAAAAAACTTAAGTGGCTGATTAAGATCTTGTAGTTGTTTGCAGCCAGTGACTATTTTCTTAACCTAACAGGTTTTTTAATAGGATTTTGTGCATAAGACACAAGTTTCTAGAGCAAATTGAGGAATGATTAGATTGAAATCAAGCTTTCGTGAATGCTAATTTCTTTAAGAACGCTGTTTCTGTGAGGAGGAGACTGGAATTGCTTTACAAGTTGTTCAGAGCAGTGGTTTTCGGGACCTTCCCGTGCGCCTGGGTGCCTTGGCGGCCTGACACTGGAAGTGCTAAGTTGCTGTGGCACCTCTGCCACCCTCCCAGCTTCACTTACCAGTTTTCATTTTGAAGACATTTTTCACAAAGTTTCACTTTAAATAGGAGTGAAAAGTACTCCCATTGATTTTAAAACAAAAGAGCTTCTCTGTGGTACCACATAACCAAGAAAGAATCTGCCACAGTGAGACAGGACAGAAATAGACTAGTGAAATAATCCAGGGAAGAAAAGAAGGTGGCTTGGGCCAAAGTGGAACATACAGAGTTGTTGATAAGAGGTCAAATACATAGCTTTGAAGGCAGAGTCAAAAGGATATGTTGTTGGATTAAATGTGAATATACAAAAAAGAACAACCAAGTTTTCTGGCTCAAGCAGCTAGAGGTTGGAGTTACCATTTATTGATACAGGGAATATTGAAGGGAAAAGTTAGAGGTTTAAATCTGTTCGATTTCATGTGATTATTAGACACCAAGGGGAGAAGATATCAAGTTAGGGGCAAACCTAGAGGTTGGGGGCAAGGGTGGGCATCAACAGTAGAGGTAATATTTACATTCCTGAGCTTACCTAGAGTGAGTATAAATAGCAAAGGGAAATAGGACTGAGCCTGGAGCACATTCGCATGCTTAGAGTTCTAGAAGATGAGCGTCGAGTAAAGGAACAGCTAGTGATTGAGAGAGAATCCAGGGGAAAGAGAGTCATGCTAATGCTGCCAGTTGGAAAGTAAACCGAGGTCTGGTGGTTGCGCAAGTCAAGGGTCGTTTCCATGGAGCGCCAAGAGCAAGGCCTGCCTGGAGGGGATTTTTGAGAGAATGAGAAGAAATAAAGATGGCTACTTTATTTTTTAATTTACTTACTTACAGATTGATCGATTGCAGTTGTAGAAATTGAACCCAGGGCACTGTGCATGCTAGGCAAGTGCTCTACCACTGGGCTGCATCCCCAGCCAAGCAGGGATATTTTAAAGATAGAAATTAGAATTATTTTTAAGTACAATGTTTGGCCCTTTGTTGCATATCTGACATTCTAGCTACATTTCTTCATTAATTTGGTTTTACCTTCAACAGCTCTAATCATAAATACCATTTAGAATACTGAAACCTGTGAGTCCCTTTCAGCATTCTCAATTTCAGCATTTCGTGCCTTTTTTACTACAGCAATTAAGCACCTGCATGGATTTGAAAATCCAGCAAACCAAGTATAAATTCTGGTTTTACCATTGTTTCTTTGTTATGTGGCCTTCAGCAAAAAAACTGAGTCTCTCGGTATTTTTTCTTTATTTATAAGATGAAGATAGTACATTCATGAGGATAGTATTTCATGAGGCTTTGATGAAAATTTACTATATATTAGAATTTATTATATAACACATGAAGTGACATATCATGAAGACATAACATGAATTAAAGATCCCTATTAAATGTGTATGTTCCCAGTAATTTAGTAACACCGTCATTATGACTTATGTTTCAATAACACCATCATATTCTTTATTGTGGTTTAATGGTTTTTTCCCACTTTTTTAGTATGTTCACTTTGTTTTATAAGCCTCAACTAGTGTAAAAATAGATGATCATTTAACATGCAGAAGTTGTATATATTTATTCCTGAGTTTAAATCATCATGAAAATTTGGAATCAAATGAGCATCTTGTTACAAGCTACAGTATCTTAGGAAATAACAATTAGTCACTGGTTAGGCTTTTTTTAAATATACAAATATATTTACATTCTAAGTACAGGATAGAAGCTATAACATACAGATCTGAGCAAGAAAAACACATTTTTGATTTAATTAAATGCTAAAAGCATAACTAAGTAAAAGAAAATGTGTTCACTGCTCCCAATTAAATATTCTACAGCCTGTCACACATTGCTCGGGTGATAAGATCACTGGCAACAACTGCGCTTTGTTCTCAGGTGTCATTGACTGACACCCTTCTAGGAGGAGGACATACTTTCCTCCAGGACATCCATAAATGCCCGTATGTGGTGGTTGCATTTTCCTTCACACTAGCCTGCCATCCTCTCATATCCGTCCTGCCCTGCCTGCTCGGCCCCTGTTGTTGCTGCAGGGTGTCATGTGCCCGTGCCAGCCTATGAGAGTCATGAAGCGGCCAGGCTGCCAGTCCAGGGCGTGAGAGGAGGTGGAAGGCGGCAGACGAGGGGTGCATGGAGACTGCATGGGGACAGGATGAGAAGCTCACTGCAGGAAGGTCTGCCTACCCTTGCCACAGAGCCTTTCCCACTCATCATATGGCAGCATTTCATGTGTATTTTATGTGATTGTGGGGTATTATTTTTTGTTTAGTAATACTTTTATTTATAATAACCTCCTTCTGCAGCAGTAAGTCTTTTAAAGTGAATTTTTAATGCCATAGTAAGTACCAAGTTTTCAAGAAAGCTAATGATGACACATGACTTGAGTGAAACTTCTCTTGCCATGTACCACCCACTGCGAGCGCCCTGGTAATGTCACTCAGTGAAACACATCTACTTCAAAACTTCACTTGCTACCACGTTTTCTTCAAAACTTGGTAGTTATTTTAAGGCTGCTTGGCCCAAAGCCTACTATGTATCACATGAAACCAAAGAAAATCCATTTAAATATCATTCTATGAAGCATGACTTTTCATTCAGATTAAATAGCTCTTTTTCTAGATTAATTTTGCTCATGTTCAGCTGCACGTTTTCTTATGAACATGAAATGAGGCCATGGCTATTGATACATCGGCTCCACTAGAAGACCTGTATCTAAGGGAGCCAGTTTTGTATCAAATTTGTCAGATGCTTCAGAAAGAAAATTAAGTCAACTCTTACAGTGGTTCAGCGTTTTTTCCTCTGAATTCTTAGAAATTTAGGAGATTTTTTTTCTCTGTGAAAAATGAAACATCTGCATTTATTTAAATGACAAAAAAATAATAAAAATGGAAAAAAACTACCAGCAGCAACTAAAGGAAAGATAATTAATGCAATAAACTTCTAATTTGATTTTGTCCACAATGAAAAGAGAATTATAGAGCAATAGCCAATAGAATGGTGTTTACTTACACGGTTAGAGACGGTATTTACGTGGTTTCTGAAGTTGTGTGTGACACAGAAATATTATGCTCAACCAAAATGTCAGTTACACAGACATTTCAAATAGGAGAAAGTTCATGTACTATTTCACCAATAGGCCTGTTGGGGGGCGATTTTTAATGAAATCTGGACGTTTAAAATGAGCCAACTGCAGAACAAAGAAAGTCAAGACAAAATGATGAGGACGACTGAACTAATTTACATACAAACTATGGGAAATGCTTTTACATGACAGGATGTGAGTGTGAGAAACCTGCACACTGGAAAGAATAACAAACAGGAAGTTTACAGACAGAAAACAGGAAGAAGCGTGTGTCTGAATCTCTACAAGTCCTCAATCCCTCAGTCATGGCGAGGCAGGGTGAACGTGCACTTGAGAGGCCAGTAGGAGGGTCACAAGTTTAAGCCTCGCTGCATGTTCAGGGCCGGCCTGGACTGCATAGAAAGCCCCTGTATCAAAAGGAGATTAGAAAGTCTTCAGCTTAGTCTGGTTTTAAATATATGCACAGAAAATATCTTAAAAGCCCCTCAGGTCTGTGGTAAGAAATCCCGGGGCAATAAATCTGAATTTTAAACAGTTTTTAGCCATCTTTCTACTGAAAGACAAGAAAAATAGGGTAGTTATTTTACACAAAACAACCAGTATTTTAATACTAAATTTTTTTAATTTAAAAATAAATTTTAAAGGACTGCAAAGAGGTAAAATTGAGTGGTTTTTTACTTGTTTGTTTTGAGCTGTTTCTATTTTAGAATCTTATCTCCTTAGTTAGAAGTGAAGTGTTCACAGGTAATTCAAAGCAATTAATAATTTAAAAGATTTTACCATGTGTTGACCCTTATGGGTCCAGTGCTCACAATTTTAGGAGCTTCTGCATCAAAAACTCTAGAAATGGGACCAGCAGTCCGTGTTTTGCAGAAGCCCTCTGGTCGCTTCTCATATACACTGATTCCTAGTTCCCAGTGATAGTGATACTGCAGGTGGACCTGGCGCCTACACCTGCAGACTGCAGAACCACTGCTGCATGAAAGGGGACTAAAACAGCAGCGTACCTAGAAATGGTTGCCCTCCTAGGCCTTCAAGGACCTAGCAGGAGTGTAAAGGAAATACTGGATTCTGCAGAGCTCTTTAAAGGGTTCTGGTCCCCTGGGTTTCAATCTGACTATCATCTCCTGTAGATGTCAGAGATGACATTGTAAATCATAACCACAAAGTAACTTAACAATCATTAAGTGCTCACCATGTGCCAGGCGGGCACTGTTCTTCTTGTTTCTCATGTGTTATTTCATCTGTTAACTTCTGAAGTGGGTACTCCTGTTCTATTGCACAAGCAGCAGAAGTCTCGCAGAGCCCCACAGCAAGTAACCAAGCCACACGCTGGCCGTCAGGCACTACCGCCTGCGTGCCCCGTACCACATCACCAAAAGTTTATTTTATACCCATTTGGAAAATGACACTGCTTTGTTTGGAACTTTTTTTTTAATTAGTCTTTTCTGCCTATGTGAATTTTATTCTTCAACTTCTACAATTATAAAGCAGTTTTGAAAATTATAGAATAAAGTTACAGGTAAAAATAGATAACAGAAGAAAAAAACGTTTCCACATCTGGACAAATTGGGTGACTAATTCATGAGTAGGGATTTTGGTTGTGTGGTATAAGGCAAAAGAAAGCTTTGGGATTAGACAAAAGTCAAGTAAATTACTATGCCGTCCCTCAAATAAAAAACACTTGATAACTTTAATTCCTTCATTGTCTGTTTATTATCCTTAGTCATTTTGCAAAACGTATAGAAATTGTGCTTAAAAGGATGTGTCCTACATCATCACCCTAAAATCAAGTGCATGAAAGTGAAATGTAACTTGGGTGGACTGCAGTTCAGTGGTGGAGCCCTTGCCCACCATGCATGAGGCCCTGAGTTCAATCCCTAGCACGTAAAACAAAACAAAAACATGGTATATAATAAAAAAGTAATTCCTGGCTGGGGATTTAGCTCAAGTGGTAGAGTGCTTGCCTAGTAAGCACAAGGCCCTGAGTTCAATCCCCAATACCACCCCCCAAAAAAGAATTCCTACCTAGGTTTAAAAGAATATTATCATGTTACTTTTTTTTCTAACAGTGTACTCTACTGCTAATCTTAGATAAGGATTAAAACTAGGAAAGAGGTAGCAAGTAGACTTTCCCAGATAGCAGGATTTTTGTTGTTGTTTTCAAATTTCCTGCCAACAAATTTAATATGGTATTTTATAAAGATTATCCAAATTTTATTGCATTTTACAGAATTAAACAATACTCACAATGAAAACTGAGCTAGGCATGATGGCTCATGTGTATAATCCTAGCACTCAGGAGGCTGAGGCAGGAAAATTGCAAATTTGAAACTAACCTGGGCTACATAGTGAGATCCGGTCTCAAGAAAAAGAAAACTGAGACATCTACCTTATGAAAATCTAACCTAATTTAGATGATGGGTGGGAAGTAAAAACAGCAGGAAGTGGAAAGCACACTCAGAAAATGTGGGTATGTTACCCTATGATAATACAACTTCTGAGGAGAAAATATGAAGAAAATTTAGATATAATAATCATATCTGTATTTAATTCTGTTTAGTGATGATATTCATTGTGTTGATTATTGACTGTGTAGTCTTAGGACTTAGATAGACATTCTTCACTTTTTGAGTACCCCTTAAATATGTAAGGATAGCTTTGGATCTTCTCCCTTAAGAGCAAATAGATCTAACATGCAAAATCTTACATATAATTATGTGAAACTTTCAGAATGTAATTTTGTAAAAAGTTTTTCTAGACAGTGTGTTTCTTCCTGGATCCAACAGTTCTATGCATGTAATATTTTTAGAGAATTGAGTTTTCTGGTTAATTTAAAATTTTGTCAACTTACATCATGTTTTATCAGACCTGACAAAACATTTTTCAAAGGACAGAATACAATTACTGTACCATTTATCTTTAGTGGTTCTGAAAGCATTTCAGGTCTTATAATTTCATGGAAATAATATAAGCAACCCTAAATGTTATTTACTATGCAAACAATTCCATACACCTCAATTTTCTCCTCATTTAGGTTGTAAATATTTGACTTTACTGTAATAGGATTCACTGATTTGTGTGTTTCAGAAATGCCACTGCCTTCAGAAAGTGTTGATGTTATTATTTCTGACATTCCATTTGGGAAAAAGTTTAAGTTAGAAAAAGACATCAAAACCATTCTACAAGAAATGGAAAGGTAAGTTGTTGTATATTTTTTCATAATTTTTATCTACTTAGCTTTTTTTTTTGAGACAGGGTCACTGTGTAGTTCAGGCTGGGCTTGAACTCACTATGTAGCCCAGACTGGCCTCCCAACTCGCAGCAATCCTCCTACCTCAGCCTCCCAAGTGGTGGGACTACAAGCATGTGCTATTACACCCGGCAGCTACTGAGCATTTAACCAAAATACATTACAGCTTTTAAGGTCTGGTCATGTTGTAGTCATTTCCTAGATTATTCTGAATTTAATCTTCTAAGGTTTTAACTATGAAGTTTATAATGAATTAAGTATTATTCAGAAAAAAATTGCATTTTAGTCACAGGGCCAAGTAACTTACGTGTCTACTTCTAATCCTTACAAAAACTTAACCTCCTTTATGGATGATACACTGAGGCCTAGAAAGGTTAACTTCCTCATGTTCATACAGCTGCTAAACCCAAAACTGCATTCTGTTACCACAGGAGCATTCAGTAACATAGAATGACCAAGACATCATTGGCTGTGAATTAGAAATGCAGAATATTGTTCATCTCTGGGTTTCTAATGTTGACCAGAGAGAATATAATTTAATGGAAGTATTTCTTTGAGAGGTTCACACAGTGAAGCCTGAGTGTATATTTTTCTGGTCATTTGAGCTAATAAAAGAGTGAACCTAGAATACATACATGAAGGAATAGATGGAGAAAAAGAGATAATTCATGTTAAATTGTCTCAGCAGACATTTGATAGACTCAGACAATGTAAGTGTTATGAGCCTATTATGTAAATAATTCATCACCAATTATTTTAAAACGAGCATATGTATTGGGTAGAGATAGTTAGGGTCAAGGCTAACATTCTTTGAGGAAAATTAACGCATAGCTCAAAGTCTAAGCCCAACTAAGAGCTATCTCACTGCATGTTGTGAGCCGGGTGCTCCGCGCTTCATTTTGAATTATTATAAAAGCCATTTTCCCTGTGGCCCAGTTACC
>PVJO010007496.1:0-81463 GCA_004026905.1 Hystrix cristata
CCCCTTTCATCTTACTTTTCTTTTAACCTTCTTCTTTATCCCCCTTTTCCCTATCTAGTTCTCTCTTTTAAATAC
Organism: Hystrix cristata; assembly: GCA_004026905.1. NCBI lineage: Eukaryota > Metazoa > Chordata > Mammalia > Rodentia > Hystricidae > Hystrix > Hystrix cristata. The sequence goes on from PVJO010007496.1 coordinate 76, forward strand.
AATAACTATTCTACCCCTTTGTCCTTATTTACACTTATGGTTTCTCATATCAGAGAAACAATTCGATGTGTACTAATAAGTGTCTGATTTATTTCACTTAATAGTATGTTCTCCAGGAACATAACTTACTTTTTAATCTTCTGTTTTCTTTCTTTCTTTCTTTCTTTGGTTTTTTGAGACAAGGTCTTACTGTCTAGCTCAAGCTGTCCTTGAACTCACTATGTAGCCAGGCTGGCCACAAACTCTTGGTGATCCTCCTGCCTCAGCCTCCCGAGTGCTGGGATTACAGGCGTGCACCACCATGCCTGGCTCACCTTCTGTTTTCTTACAGAGATTTTTTTCAATGCTCATTTTTACACAATTGAAATCACATAAATAATTTTCATCTTTTTTTTGCTGACTAGAAGCATAGAGTGGGCACAGTCATGAGTGAGAAATGAGAGGGAAGCCCTACTGAGGAAAGGCCTTCTGGGATTGAAAAAGAACCCGTGGTCAAGACAGGGCTGTGACCTAGCACAGACAAGAACCTTGGACCTGAAACCTGACACTTAATCAACATAGAGCCATTCCGGAGACTACCAGATTTTGCGTTTTAGGCATGTTTTGATAAAACTGAAAGGAAGGGTAAATATTGTCCGAGAAAGACTCACACTGTTTCTCTCTAGGACCGTTCTAGAACCTTTTGTTATGTTTTTGTTATCATTCTTTTAAACAAGAAATATTGGGTACCCACTATGTCCCAGGCCACTGTAGATTTTGAGTATAGAGTTAGACAATAAGCAAGATAAAATAAGTAAAATATATGGCCTATCACATAGTTTCTTAAGTGTTGTTGAGGAAAATGCCACGTGGAAGAAGGGTAGGGAATGCTGAGGTAGTGGGCTACAATTTTTAAAAGTGTGCCCAGGGAATGCCTCATGAGAAGGTTACAGGAGGGTGGGGACGTGTGCTAGAAATTAAACTCAAGTCTGTCGCACTGAGGTACATTCCTACCCTTTTAAATTTTGAGATGGGATCTCAGTAGCTAAATTGCTCAATCAGGGCTTTGAACTTGTCTCCTGCCTCATCTCCCAGAGTGCTGGGATTACAGGTGTGGGTGCCGTGCCTGGCAGGAGGTCAGTCGTATTATGAGTAAACAAACACCTGAAGAGAGTGAAGGGCTGAGCTGTGCAGATATGTAGGGAAAAGCCTTCTTGATAGAAGGAATATCAAGTGGAAAGACTCTCAGGCAGCAATCTGCTTGCCATTTTGAGAACTAGGAAGACCAGGGTGGTCTCAGAGTGGTGACCTAGGGAAAGAGGACTAGCAGTGAGGGCTACAAAGTGATTGGCATCACTAAAGGACTTTGGCTTTTACAGGACCCAGAGGTAGGAGCCCTTGGCAAGTTCTGACCAGAAGAGTGGCATCATCTAATTTGCATTTAAACAGGCTTTTTCTGGCTGTTGTGGTCAGAATAGAGTAGGAGGACTAGTAAGGAGGCTGTTAGAATAATCCAGGTGATCTGAAAAGTGGCTAGACCAGAGTGAGAGCATCAGAGTTTGGATTCTGGATATATTTCAAAGGCAGAGGCAGTAGGAATTGCTGACATACTGAATGTGAGATGTGAGAGAAATCCTTTGGAAAGGGCTTGGCAGTAATTTGTGGGTTATTCAGAGTTGGCAGCCATTATTACCACATTGCTGTATATGCAGCTGAGTGGTCAAATTTTACTGCAACTTGATTGTAAAACAACACATATAAAACTATTTACACAAGCTATAAGCTTAATGAATAAAAGAAATAGTAAAATTTAGAAGACAGTCTTTAGGGTAAAAATGAAAACAACAGGAGTTGGGGATTTAACTCAGTGGTAGAGCACTCGCCTAGCAAGTGCAAGGCCCTGAGTTCAATCCCCAGCACCAAAAAAAAAAAAAAGAAAAAAAACAACAGGAAATCGCATTGTTAAATATGTTCGTTCGATACTTCCTTTTTTTTTTTTTCCTGGTACCAGGGATCAAAACCAGGGCTTCACACATGCTGGGCAAATTTTCTACATCTGAGCTACATCCCCAACCCACTTCTCTAATTTTTCTATGTCGTTTACTTCTAACACAGTTCTATCCTAGAAGGGTCAATAGGCATTTCTATAGAATTCACCATAATTATAATTCCATCCAATTAGCCTATTATATTAAATGCCTCAAACTTCTCTCTGAAGAATTGCTTCTTACATAACTTGTCCCACAAGAATCTTCCACATGTAACGTGCTAATGCGTAGAAAAATGTAATTAGACTGTGGGTATAGCTCAGTGGAAGAGTGCTTGCCTAGCAGGTACAACACCCTAGCTAGGGTCAATCCCCAGCACCCCCCCAAAAATTTATTAATTATATAATATATATTTAACTTTGTTATTCAGAGATGTTAATCTGTACAGGGAAAGATAGCCCTGCTTTTAAAAAAGTTTCTAGGTCTTGTTCTTCGGTTTTATGATAGAATTCAGTTTTATGATGCTTTTAGCTGTTACCAAAGCAGGTAGGTTTCCCTTTCATTAGCCACACAAAGTATCTTTATTTCAGGGCTTCCTCCTAGGGGGAGGGAAGCATTCCAGAAACTTTGGTGAAACTTTCAACTGTCAGGGAAAAAAGTTATAAAACAGACTGGATATCACTGATTTAGTCCTTTATCCCTTAATTCAACCAAAAAAAAATTTTTTTTGAGATAGTGTCTCACTACGCAGTTCAGGGTTGAACTCACTATGTAGCTCAGGCCAGCCTTGAACTCAGGGGAATCCTCATGTCTCAGCCTCCTGAGTGCTGGGACTACAGGGATATGCTACCACACCCAGCTCAAAAAATATTCATTGGGCACCTAGTATGTTTCAGACATTGGAAATACTACATTAAGCAAGGTAGACATGGCCCTATCTCTGCTCATGGAACTCTGCTCAGGAAACTTACAACTCTGCTCAGGGTGTTCTCAGGGTGTATTTCTTTTGATATAAAATTGATCAGAAAGTAATCTTAGGAGAGCCAGTTTTTTTTTGGGGGGGGTTGGCACTGGGGATTGAACGCAGGGCCTTGCACTTGCCAGGCAGGCACTCTAACCACTGAGCTAAATCCCCAGCCCTTTTTTTTTGGTGCCAGGGATCGAACTCAGGGCCTTGTGCCTGCCAGGCAAGCCCTCAAACCACTAAGCTAAATCCCCAGCCCCAGGAGAGCCAGTACTATGGAGTGATTAGTGAGCTTTTGAGTCAGACAATGATGAAGTTTAATTTTACCTTCACATTTTTAGTTATATGACCTTGGGTAAGTGATCTGTTTACTTTGAACCTCAATTTCCTCACCTCTAAAATAGTGTATGTATTATAGCCTTGTTAAGATTAAGTAATACTTGTAAAGTGCTTTAGCACAGTGCTTGGTATGTTGTATTTAAACTTATTTTAATCTTTTACTTATTTGGACCTGAAAATAAATAGCAATATTATAAAATAAATGTTAAAAGTGTGTACTCAAAAAAGTATCCTCTCTCTCTCTCTCTGACTTGAGAGTACCTAGCTGTATTGAGATCTAGAAAGACTGCTTCATTTGTATTTAAGGAAAAAATCTGGAAGTGAATGTTTCCAGGAAGGAAGTGTTTCTGGAAGGTGTTTCTTGAGGAATAAATCTGGGAAACATTTCGGGTTTGGCTTTGTTTGGGCAAGGTCTCACTGTGTTGACTGGACTGGTCTCAGAGTCCTCAGCTCAAGTGATCGTCCCCTTAGTCTCCCCAGTGCTGGGACTAGGGCATGTGCTACTGCACCTGGCTTAATCTGGGAGGATTCTTATGCTGCTGTACACTGTTCTCTCTCAGTAATGGTGAACCGGAACCAGGGACCGTGTCTCCTTCAGTCTGGTAACCCTACCATGGGATCTGTGGTAGATACCAATCATGTTTTTGTTTAGTAAATGACCAAAAACTTTCAAGGGGAAAAACAAAAAAAACTTTCAGGGCAACTGCTGGAACCATCTCACCACTCATGGGTTGTTGGAACCTGTCCGGGGTTAGGCTTCTTGGAGCTGATCACTGCAGTTTCATGAGCCTCACCCTCCCCTAAATTCATGGATTTGGTACATTCAGACCTAGAACACAGTGCGTCAGGGATGCTCAAGCTGTGTTAAAGGGTTTTTGGCTACTCCGGTATCTTCCTGGGCAGATTCTTAAGAATGTTTCTTGAATTATGAGAATCCCCAACTAAATATCTCCTTCCTGAGTCTTCTACCTCAGCATATTCCTGTCCTTTCTTGGCCTCACCATCTGAACAGCCACTTCACTCCCCATCAGATAGCCTTTAAATTCTCTCTTCAGATTTTTCTCCCAAATGACTTGCTGATCCTTAGTTGAATAAAGTGAGGAGTGGTTTTCTGTGTTTGAGTTTATCTTTTTGCTTTGTTTTGTTTTTTAAACAGGTTCTCTAATCGAACAGCTAACTACAGAAAAATATGAGTGCATGGTGTGCTGTGAATTGGTTCGAGTCACGGCCCCAGTGTGGAGTTGTCAGAGCTGTTATCATGTGTTTCATCTGAACTGCATAAAGAAATGGGCCAGATCTCCAGCATCTCAAGCAGGTCAATTATTTCTCTTTTCTGAGTAGTTATTCTCACCTATTTGATATACTTAACTTGTAAATCTAGCTTTAAAAATCTAATTCTTCTTAAATATTTTATCTGCAGGGAGAGTATGTTGTCTAGATCACATGTTTCAGATGACCAGAATTAAGTTGTCAATCTTAACTAAAACCACTGAACATAGCAATAATAAAATATATAGGGTATTGTAAAATTGGTTGTTATTATTGAAAGTGATAGCTTCTATCCAAGTAGCAACTATAGAGAACATTTACTGTGTAGTTTACTTTAGAAATTTATACACAGCAACTGTTTAATTTACTGTCAGGATATTAAAGTTGGTTTTGCCTTTCGTGTATCTTCTCCATAGTGTATTATGAGCTTTTCCCAAATATACTAGTATATACTTCCTGAACTGCAGCTTTCTAATTCAAAACATTTGAGTTTTCTTGCACCTACGAAAATAGTTTATCCTATTGAACCACTTACCTACTTGATTCATTGTATCTGAAAGTCCTCATAAATGTAATCCCAAATGTAGTATTTAAGGAAAGCATTCACTATTGTGAATTGTTTCTTAAATGTCTGACATACTTAACATTGAAATTACCACAGTTGCTTCAATAGTGTGGTTTTCTACAGATATTTAGAAAAAAATTTTTGAGACCAGGATGTCACCTTATGGCCCAAGCTGTTCCTGATAGCTTATTTGGAGGTTCTAGCCAGGGGAGTGCAGCTACTCATATACCTTTGACCAAGGAAATGGTCCTCCTCTGTTGGGGAAGGTTGTCTCTTTGACTGAGTGCACAGCTTTGAGAGAGAGGACATGGTGCAGTGAGGAAGGAAGAGGACACTCACCCAGCCAGATCAGCTGAATCAACTCTGATGATCAGTAGAGTGACACAAATTGCAGCCAGATTGCTTTCACATCCCCAAGCTGATCTTAAAAACTCATGGGCTCAATTGGTCCTTCTATCTCAGCCTCCTAAGTAGCTGGGACCACAGGCGTGTGCTACCATGCTCTACTCAAGTTTAAACTTCATCAAGACTTTGCACATACTAGTCAAGCCTCTGCCACTGAGCCATATTCCCAGCCCTGTTTTCAAAAATTACTTGTGTTTTCTTTTGTGGGGGCACTGGGGATTGAATCTAGGGCCGCAGGGAAAAAAAGCAACAAGATATGTAATGTACAGGTACAAATCCCCTATGATGAACGTTATCACTATGTACATCTAAAATGTACCATTAAAATAAAATTTAAAAAAATAAAAAGAATCTAGGGCCGCATGCATGCTAAGCACATACCCTGCCTCTGAGCTACTCCCCCAGGCCTATATGTGCTTTCAAAAGAAAATTTATTTGGCTTACTCTTATTTTGATAGATGGCCAGAGTGGTTGGAGGTGCCCTGCCTGTCAGAATGTTTCCGCACATGTTCCTAATACCTACACTTGTTTCTGTGGTAAGTTGGTTTGTATACACTTGAGCATCTTTTACTTCATGCTTTGTACCTTAGTTCTCAGCCCAAGAGAGGTGGCCTGCTGGGTTTGTTTTAGAATTTCCTAATAAGACTTCCAAGGTATGAGTTGCTAAGACCGTCTTCCATAACAGCTTTGATATTGTAGATTTCAGCAGTGTGAGTTAAGGTAGTGGTTGTTTTAACCCAAGAGATAAAGCATTTGTCTTTATAATAAAGAGAGAAATTTTCTGTACACCAACATTATAAACCCTATCCTTTCATCCTCCCCCTTGTGAAATACCTCTCCCTGTTTTTGAATAGCTCATTTCCTCCTATTAGAAGAAAGTTTCTTTGATCCAGATGCTCATTCCTACTGCTAGACTATTGCCTGCATTTTTTTTTTTTTTTTCAGATTTTGTTTCTTAACTATTTGTCTGCCTCCTTGGGTCACTATATTTTTGCTTCTGTCCTTGTTTCTTTATGGAAACTATGTTCAGAAGTCTTCAGTGACCCCTTCCTGACCATATCTAGGGCTGATTTATAAATTTTTAACCTTTTTGGCAGCATGACCATTTACACTTTGACTGTTCCCTTTTTAATATCACCTACTCTTCTCTTTCTTTCTGCAAGCTTTCCTTATTTTTCTAACTAATTTGCCCATGTCTCTCCTTTTCCATCATTTAACTAGCAGTTTTCAGCAAGAGGTTTTTTAATTTTTGGTGCTGGGGATAGAACTCAGGGCCTTGTGCTTGCAAGGCAAGCACTCAAACCACTGAGCTAAATCCCAGCCCTTCAGCAAGAGTTTTTTGTTTTGTTTTGTTTTTGGTGCTGGAGATCAATCAAACTCAGGGCCTTGTGCTTGTGAGGCAAGCACTTTAACCACTGAGCTAAATCTCCAGCCCTAGCAAGTTATTGACCATCAACTCTTTATTTCTTTTTTTTTTTAAGAGTAGGAATTTTATTGGGAGAGAGAAAGAGAGCTCCTGAGAGACAGGAGGGGGACTCTTTATTTCTAGATTCAATCCTTTGATGAACTCATTGCCATGTGCCCTCTTCAAAAGGAACCCTGCCTTTGTTTCCCTCTTTCATTTTGGCTATTTCTTTATTTAGAATCTGCTAGTCTTATTTGTTTTATTTCTAAAATCTGAGCCTTAGTAGATACTAAGCATTATTTTTTTTGTTTGTTTGTTTGTTTGTTTTTGTTTTTTGTGGTGCCAGGGATCGAACTCAGGCCCTTGTACTTGCAAGGCAAGCACTCTAATCACTGAGCTAAATCCCCAGGCCCGATACTAAGCATTATTAGTTGAAGGGAATGAATATTCTTGAATGTACAACTGGGAAGGCAGCGTGAAATTTGAAACAAACAAAAAAAAAGAAATTTGAAACGAGGTCAATTGAAAATTAGAGTTGGGTATGATGGCACATGCCTGTAATTCTAGCACTGGGGAGGCTGAGGCAAGAAGATCGTTACACATTCAAGGCCAGCCTGGGCTACATAGTTGAGACCCAGCCTGAATTACATAGTGAGACCGTGTCTCAAACAACTAAAGAGAGGGTGGGAAATGAGTAAATAGAACAATATCAAGGTTTAATTACCTTATTTTAAAGGATTTTTAAGCACAAAGTGTCACTGTGGATTAAAAATCTTGTTGAAAGCTTCATGGACAAATTAGGTAAGAGACCCTAAGAACGCATAAGAATGTGCAGCAAAGCTCAGAGTGATGTAAAAGAGGTAAAATGATGAGGAAATGAAAATAGTGGCCTTATTTACCTGATGACTTTGCCCCTCACAATTCTTTAAGGAGATTATTAATTTAATATGCTTTTATTGAGAATATGCTGTTCTACTGTGAAAAAATCCGAACAGACCACTTATTAATTCTGCAGACCTTACAGTTTAAGAGTTAAAATCCAGTCAGCCTGACGTTGCACTAGAGCTACAAAGTGCTATGGGTGGTCTTTGGGATGAGCTCTGACTTCTAGCTAGATGATTAAAAGAAGCTTTTATGAAAGAGGTAGACTTTAACTGGGTTTGAAAACTGCGCTGAGCATGGCGGCGCACACCTGTAGTCTCAGCACTCAAGACACTGCGGTTGGAGGATCACCATGAGTTCGAGGCCAGCCTGAATTGCTTAGCAAGACTCTATCTCAAAAAAAAAAAAGAAAGAAAGAAAGAAAGAAAACTGGGTAGGTGGGAAGTTTTTTTATTTGTTTTGTTTTTAAGAGAATGGTACAAACAGAACTTCAAAACTAGGAAGGCTGGGGTTGGGGCTTTAGCTCAGTGGTAGAGTGCTTGCCTAGTAAGTACAAGGTCCTGAGTTTGATTCCCAGCACCACCACCACCACCGCCCCCTCCAAAAAAAAAAAAAAAAAAAAACTAAGAAGGCTTACAATCTTTTGGGAGAAGAAGGAATCATCCATTTACAGATACCAGGATCTATGGTGGTGGAGGAGTAGGAGATGACTAGAATGGTGACTCTTTTATACCAAGTTGAGATCTTGGGACTTCATTTGGCAGGCTTGGAAAGCCATTGAGCGCATCAGTTCTTTATGGAGGAGATTAGTTGTTGGCTATGAGAGTATCTCAGAGCCTACACAGTTTAGGAGTTTGCAATAATCCAGATGAAGAGTAATGAAAACCTACAATGAGTGGGATAGAAAGGAAAAAGTAAAAATTTCTAAAGTAAACATCCGTTAGCAACAATTTCTATTTGCTAGGAATTAACAACCATTCCTATTTGTTGGGAAAAGGAGGGACCCAAATGTGACTCTAGAGTGTCATTCTTTTGGAAATGAAGATACCAGGGAAAAGAGATTTCAGGCCAAGAGAACAAGGTTTGGTGGGGACAGTGAGTTTAGGTTAGAAATACTGAGTTGGAGGAGTGGGTAGGACATCCAGTGAGCGATGTCCAGCAGCAGCTAGGAATATTTGAAGAGGGATTGGAATTTAGGGATTATAGTTGCAGTTGAAAGGAACAGATAAAATCCTAGTGGATAAAAGGATAAGGAGTGAGAAGAGGGTGTAATGCAGAGCCCTGGCGGAGAAAAGACAAAATGACAACAAAAACCATCATTTTGACTAAGAGAGAAGAGGTGGAACCATTGAAAGATGTTAGGGCAAAACCAGAGCACTGTATTGGAATGAGAAAGCACAGAGGCAGGGCAGTGCAGTGTTTGTGGTAGTCTGGAGATGGGATTTTTGGCTAGTAAGGAGCAAGAGAACAAATAGGAGGGAAGATGAGGCGGGAGACCCTGCAAGACAAATGGAAAAGACTTGGTGATTAAGTAGAGAATGGAAAGAAAAAGAGGAATCAGTGATTTCTCTAATTTTTGAATGTCTGACTCTCACAGTGCTGATGTTATTGACAGAAACAAGGAAAACTGACGAGAAAGGGGCTTTAGGGGGAAAATACTCACTTTGGCTGTAGGAAGGTCAGTTAGAGATGACTGAAACCCCAAGCAGAAGTTCAGAAGACCAATTGACATGTGGGGCTGACAGTGAGGATTCAGGGCAAGGCAGAAAATGTAGATTTGTACAAAATTTGAATAAAATTTCTGAAAGAAACAGTATAGAGAGAAAGCAGAGGCCTAGGACTGGAGACAGCTGTCATTTCATGTGTAAACTACCCAAGTAAGGATGAACTCTTCAAGAGCAAGGAGGAGTCCTGTGAGTTTTACTCTTCTCTGCCTCTCTGTTAAGTCCAAGGAAGATGCACAGTAAAGATTTGCAGAGTGACATTGATTATTATTTTATGTTTATTTTGTAGCTTTGGAATAGGCAAGTTTCTACTATACAAGAGATTTATATCCTTTCTATCTTACAGAAAACCTCCCCTTTACCCAATACTCTTCTTCCTTTATTTCTTTCTGATCCTTACCACAGATATTTATTAATCCAGAGGTTTGATCTAGTAGGTATTTATCTTACATTAAATGTGTTCATTAGTCTAAATGGCGTTTTCATAAGTAAAATGACTATCTTTCCCAGATAATCTATAATTTATGATTTATCGTACTCAGGGAAGCTTTTTGTTTGTTTTTTGGTTTTGGTTTTGATTTTTTGAGATAGGATCACTATGTAGCTCAGGCTGACCTTGAACTCACTGTGTAACCCAGGCTGGCCTCAAACTCATGGAAATCCTCCTGCCTCAGCCTTTTGTGTGCTAGGATTACAGGCGTGCATCGCCATGCCTGGCTGGAAGCTTTTTTGGGGGTGGTGCTGGTGATTGAAGTCAGGGCCTTGCACTTGCTAGGCAAGTGCTCTACCACTGAGCTAAATCCCCAACCCTACCAGCTAGATGATTTTGATTAATAGCATTATATTCACCTTTTTTGTTTAAGATGTGAGGTGATGCATTTGTTGAACTAATGAAAACTACACTTAAATTAATGCTAGCTAGCAATATACTGCACTATTTCATTAAAGTCAAGAATATGGTTGAAATTTGTAGCATTGACATTGATCTTAATATGTTTTAGGCAAGGTAAAGAATCCTGAATGGAGCAGAAATGAAATTCCACATAGTTGTGGTGAGGTCTGTAGAAGGAAACAGCCTGGCCAAGACTGCCCACATTCCTGTAACCTGTAAGTTGGAAAGCTAAGCCTCTGGGGATTCCTGGTGCATATGCTTTGCTGGTGGCTGTATGTACACATAATTGGTTAGCATGTAACAGAACAGGGTGGAGAGCGATATGGTACCATTACTGACTGTACGTGAGTTAATTTGTTGAATCTTTACCACAACCAAGTGATATGTATTTATCATCTCCACTTTACACATGAGGCTCACAAAGGCCAAGCATCTTGCCCAACATCAGTGTTAGGACACAGGGTGGGTAGGATTTCCAAAGCCAGTCTTCTTTTCACTGCATTACATTGCTGTGTTCTAAAAAGAAATGAAACTTAGATATTTTATCCTGCAGTGATAGAGAGGTGCAAGAGAATATATGGGATAGCCTTTGGTGTGGGAAAGGCCATTGTGTAGCATTCTATATTACAGTATTCTTAGGATGTGAATCCTTGACCTCTAATAAATAGCTATCTTTAGAAAGTATCCATTCTGCTTCTAAATAATAAGAGAAATATTGAAATAGAGAAATAGTTGGTTAGTTACAAATGAATTTCTGCAGACTTTGACAAAGATTTACATCTTGAATGTGAGTTACTTAAATAGTTATGTGACCTAATTCATGTTACATAACTTCTCTAAGCCTAAATTTGTACATCTATAAAATAATAATTATGTGACTAATACCAGTTACATGAATTTTATGAAAACTAAATGACTGCATCTAGAAGACTTGGTACAGAATCTGCCAAGTGGTCAAAAAGTGGTAATTCTTAGCCGAGCATGGTGGCACAAGCCTGTAGTGCCAGCATTCAGCAGGGTGTGGCAGGAGGATCACCCCGAGTTCGAGGCCAGGCTGGGCTACATAGTGAGTTCAGTACCAGCCTGAATTACATAGCGAGACCCTCTCTCAAAAAAAAAAAAAAAAAAGGGCAATTCTTGCTTTATTACCCAAATCCAAGCGCAAAACAGATATGGGAGTGTTATCTCGGTGCTGCTGCTTCATGGACCTGGGGTAAAGGCTTGACCTGGGCCTGTGATCGAGGTCCTGCAGTGGAGGTGCCAGAGAATGCTCCCTGCGGTAGAGCTGTTGCACATGGGCTGAGAGCGTGGCCTGCGTTCTATGAGCAGTCAGCGGCCTTCCTCTGAGTAACTCCTCCCTCGGGGACTCGTTTCTTAAACTCTCCATTCTATTAGCTGGTGGATCAGCAGTCGACACCATGTCTGAAGGAGTGAGTACATTATGACCTGTTTTGCAGCTCTGGAAATCCTCCGCTTGACTTGGAAGCCACTTTTACGCTGTCGGGGCCGTAGAGGCTGCCGAAGCCCGGTCCTCAGCAAGTCCCCAGAGAAAGCTTTGTGTGTCTCGCACTTACCGGACTCCGAAGCCGCAGTTGGCCCCTTCTTCTGTTTTGGGTTATGCTGTAGGTCAGGAAATTCTCCAGAATACTGGTTCTTAACCCTGCCTGCTTACTAGAATCAATTAGAGAACATTTTATTTTGTTTTGTTTTGTTTTTGGTGCTGGGGACCGAACTCAGGGCCTTGTGCTTGCAAGGCAGGCACTGTGACCACTGAGCTAAATCCCCAGCCAATTAGAGAACATTTTAAAACACTCGTACCCAGAATGTTTCTCAGAGCAATTCAATCACAATTTTTTGGGGGGGGGTAAAACTCCACACCGCAGGTGTAGCCACATGTGGTGCATGCTTGTAATCACTGCACTCTGGGATGCTGAGGCAGGAAGATTGCAAATTTGAGCCCAACCTGGGCCAGCTTAGTAACTTAATGAGACCCTATCTCAGAATAAAAAATAAAAAGGACTGGGGGCTTAGCTCAGTGCTAAGGCCCTGGGTTCAGTCCTTGGTATCGTAATCATCATCATCATCCCAGCCAGACCACAAGTATAGGCACGTGTGTTTTTGTTTTTTGCATAAAATGCTGTTACCCAAGGGATTAATTAGACTTACCTCAGGTCGACTTTTAATTCCCAAAGGATTATACTTTTCCATCACTTAAAATTTCCTCTCAAGAAAAAAAGTTGTTATAGGAGTTCCCAAAATATATTTTTAACTACTGTGTGATTTGCCAGGTTGTCTGCTTTGAAGAGGGCATTATTTATTTGAATATATAAATTCCATTTTATAAGGTTTTTACTGTTGTTCTCGATAATATAGTTTCTATAAGAAGCATTCTGCTCAGAGATCTGAATAGACCCTTACTCCTTCCTTCTCTCCCTTTGTTGCTTACCAGAGTGCCACCTCTTATGTCACTTTCTCACTGTTCCCATTGTTAGCCCATCGCCTGATGTTTACTTCCCTAGCTGAGAAAGACTGTACTTGTGGGTCTAGCAGATTTGAGCTCTTTAACTTCGCTCAGATTCTGATCTTGTACAGGACTTCATTGGCCATTCCGCCAGTCACCTGAGTAGCAAGCTATCTTTACCCCCACAGACTGCCAGAAGTGGGCCAATGCCATTTTGAAAATTTGGGTCTGAGCTACATCCCCATTTTGATTTCTTATTTTAAGATAGGGTCTTGCTGAGTTGCTAAGCTTTAGAGAAATACTAAACATTTTGTAGTAGGTTTATTTGTTGCCATATTCATAAGAGAGCCCAGTTGGAGCAGCTTTGTTTTGGTTTGGGTACAGGGTATGATTTGTTCATTGAACCTTTCTCTTTTAGTCTCTGCCATCCTGGACCCTGCCCACCCTGCCCTGCCTTTATGACTAAAACATGTGAATGTGGACGGACCAGGTAAGGTTAAAATTGTGCTCTAAAGAAGACTTCAGTTTCCCCATACATGACTTACTTGTGAATTTCTAAAACAAAAGATTAATTATTCGATATAAATAAGTGGTAAGTAGGGGTTGGGGATTCAGCACAGTGGTAGAGCGCTTGCCTAGCAAGCACAAGGCCCTGAGTTCGATCCCCAGCACCAAAAAAGAGAAAAAAAAGAATGGTAAGTGTAACAAAATGATCCTGGATTGGTTCCAGGATCCCAGGTGCTCAGTCCCTTACATAAAATGGTATAGTAGTTGCATATAACCTACACGTATCCTCCTATGTCCTTTAAATCACTCTGCATTACTTACATTACCTAATATAAATATCATGTAAATAGCTGTTTAATTGTATTGTTTAGGGAATAATGACAAGAAAGAAGTCTTTACATGTTCAGTATGGAACATGTAAAGTTTTTTTAAAAAATTGTTTACCTGCTCGTGGTTGAATCTGTGGGTGTGGAACTGTTATGGATGGTTAGCTGTAGGATTGTTTTATAATAGTTTATTTATGTCTGAAATCCTGTTTTACAACATTGTAGGTGATTAAAAAGTCATATGCACAGTGAGATTATAAAATTCCTCACTCAGTGAAATACCAAGGTGACAAGAATTTTCTTAACCTCCCTAATGGGTAACAAAACCAGGAGTTGAGCCCAGGCTTATTAAAGTCCAGGAGGCAGGCACCTTTTTCTGCTGTGCTTAGCATAGTCTCCAGCACCTAGAAGATTTTCAGTTGCATTGTTGCATGAAAGAATAAGTAACACTAGTAATCCTGCCCCATTATAGTGCAAGTTCTCCTACATCTTCAGTGTGAGGACCACTGATGGCTACGGAGTGCCTCTAAGACCCAGGAAGATCTTCAAATGGTTTCTGAACCCTGAGACAAAATGAGATGATTCACGTACTTGGGGATGTGCTTTTGTGGCAATGGTGGGGGCTCTAGGCAAGGCTAGGACTACAATCTGGATGTTCTAGCCCCTCTCACATGCTCCGAGAGGGCTTCGCCCCCCCACATGCTGCTTCATGGAACTTAGATGAAATCACATAGAACAAATTCTCAGGAATAGCTTTCAATTTCTCACTGATCAGAAAATAAGGGAGAGAGAGACAGCTTAGGATATAAAAACAACAAAAAAGGAGAAAGAAGAGAGAGTGAAGGTGGAGAGAGTAATTAAGGAAATAAGAATTGGAAGGAGACATAGGAAAAAATGGGGGCGACAATGTCAAGAGAGTTAGTAGATTTTGATGGGAGGGTTTGGGCTGTACAACAGAAACTTTTAAACTGATGTCATCTTTACATCTACTGTCTTTACAGGCACACAGTTCGCTGTGGTCAGGCTGTCTCAGTCCACTGTTCTAATCCATGTGAGAATATTCTGAACTGTGGTCAGCACCACTGTGCTGAGCTGTGCCATGGAGGTCAATGCCAGCCTTGTCAGATCATACTGAACCAGGGTAAGTAGTGTGCATACCAGCTGGCAGTGCTAGTGGACTTTTCTGGAACTACATAGTATATAAATTATACTGCAGCAAAACCGTTTTTCAAAAATCCACAATGAGGAAGGAGGATCAAGAGGAAGGGGGAAAAATCCAACCCACACTGAAGTACCAGTTTACACTTAATAGGATGACTAAAATAAAAATAATGACTAAGTGTTAGCAAGGGTAGAACAACTAGAATTCTCATATTGCTAACAAGTGTGTAAAATGGTATAACTACTTTAGACCAGTTTGGCGTTTTGGGTTTTGGTGTTTTTTTTTGGGTTTTTTTTTTTGGTTTTTTTTTTAATAAAACTCAAATACTGATCAACTGGAGGAGGAATAAATAAATAGTGTGTGTTTCTTTTCTCTCTTTCTTTTTTTCAATACTGGGAGTTGAACTCAGGGCCTCCACAATGAGCTTCATCCCCAGCCCTTTTTTTAGTTTTTCTGTTAATATGTGTGCTGCTGAAGTGAGCACTAGTTTTTCTGTTGATATTAAATATATACAAAGAATTTTAGCCTTGCATATCATTTATCTTCTCAAATGATAATTCTTCTAGCATCCTTTTCAGCCTTATCTAGAGTTTTGTTTTTTTTGTTTTTTTTGTTTTTTTTAAGAGGAAAGGTTTATTTGCCTTTCAGTTCATGAAGGTTTCAGTCCATAATCAGCTGAGTCCAAGGCAGGGTGGCAGGGCACACAGGCAGAAGGTAGCAAGGTAAGCAATGAAGCAAGAGAGAGTCTAGAGATTTAATAAGCATTCCTTCTGGGTGTTCATTCATGTGTGGATAAAATGCTGAACAGACTAGGGTAAGCAACAGAGTCCTCCTCCAGACTGTCTTTGGTTCCTCAATAGTATTCAGCCAGCTGTGACACCAACTTGTGCCTAAATTTAACAAACCTTTGTGATATTACACTCAGATTATTTCTTGATTGACCAAAGGTTCCATTTTGTTTTTTATTGTCACAATTTTCTTACCCTTAACCTTTTTTTTTTTTTTTTTTTTTTTTTTGAGACAGGGTCTCACTATGTAGTTCAGGCTGACCTTGAACTCACTGTATAGCCCAGGCTGGCCTCAAACTCATGGTGATCCTCCTGACTCAGCCTCCCCAGTGTGGGGATTACAGGCATGCGCCACCACACCCGACTCTTACCCTTAATTTTTATTTAAATTCTTTTTGTGTGTGTGTGCTGGGGATTGAACTCAGAGCCTTTGCTTGCAAGGCAAGCACTCTAACCACTGAGCTAAATCCCCAGCTCTCTTACCCTTAATTTTTAACAGCTTTCTACTCTTTGCCTCTGAAAAAAGGCACTGTCCTATGTGAGCAGAAACTTAACAAAGAAAAGTCTGCTTGAAGAAGGTACCAGTTGCTAGGAGTTGTTTACCAATTCATTGGTTTCACCAGTACTAATTTTTTTTTCTCCATCTATATATTAATCCATCTGAAAAGTCTTTATGGGATGAATGAGGTTTTTTGGTTGTTTGTTTTGCAATACTGGGGATTGGATGCTAGGCAATCACTCTACCACTGAGCTATACCCCCATCCCTCTCAAAACTTTGAAACTTTTTACTCAGCATGAATACTCAGAATAATTACTTCAAATTTAACAGTAGTATACAAATAATAAAGGATTTTATGCTGTCGTGATAATTTAAATACTTTTAACAGCAAGGATTTTTTCTTACACATTTTGTGTGCACTCTAGTATAAAAGCATCTGATCTGCGCTGTTTGCATTGATGGGAGGATGGGGATCCAGGTGTCATGCCATCTACCACTTCTACTGGTGTAGTTTGTCCATCCCCTGCGACATCTTCCCAGTGAGCCTCACAACCCACAGTGTCTACCGTGGCCTTAGGGACCACATAGTATGCTCTTAAATTTAGGGGTTGCTTCATCTGAATGCTGTTCTCACAGTGTGCTGCAGAGGCCCCAGGAGGTATTGGCAGTTTAATGTGCCTTTTGTATTTATTCCTGTATTAAGCTCTTAGGTGGATCTTAAAGCTGCTGAATAAACCATACTAATTTCTGCATCAAATCTCATCAGCAGTCCAATGAAGAAGATTTTGTGTTTTCTTTATTTTTTCTTTTCCCTCTTTGTGGTACTGGGGATTAAACCCAGGACCCTTCTCACTGAGCTACATTCCCAGCCCATTTTTATTTTGAGATAGAGTATCACTGAGTCACCAAATTGCCAGGCTAGATTTAAACCTGTGCTCCTCCTGCCTCGGCCTTCCACAGTGCTGAGATTACAAGCATGCACCATCCTACACGGCTGCATTTTGTGTTTTCTTATAGATTGTTAGGACTATTTTAAGAACACATACAAGTTACTAATCTGTTGATCTTTGAAATTGCGTCCTCAAGTATGCTACTGTGGCAGCACCCCCCGAGATGTTTTATGTGGAACAGACACAGGAAAATCTGATGGATTTGGGGACTTCAGCTGTTTAAAGATCTGTGGCAAGTAAGGTTTTACATTTTCTTCAGTTAGAATAAAGCTGTGTTTTATGCAACAATTATGTAATATTCTGTTGTTTTTCTTAACAGGGACTTGAAATGTGGGAACCATACATGTTCTCAGGTGTGCCACCCTCAACCCTGCCAGCCTTGCCCACGGCTCCCCTATCTGGTGCGCTTTTGCCCTTGTGGCCAAACCCCTCTCGGCCAATTGCTGGAACCTGGAAGTAGCGGTAGGAAAACATGCATGGATCCTGTCCCTTCATGCGGAAAAGTGTGTGGCAAGCCTCTGCCTTGTGGTTCCTCAGGTAATTAGTTGACCTAAAGTTGGCTTTTAAAATGTTCATGTCAGTAAATGTTTGGCAGCAATAATGCTTCAGCAAAATGAAGAGTTTATAATATCAAAGGTTCTTCTAAATATTATGATCAAGTTTATATAGGTACTTTTTCTGTCTTCCTCCAAATATACTTATGAAGTCTTTTTCTGTAATTAGAACATGCTAAAATAACTGTGGATGAGATATTTTAAGGACTACAGTAGTATTTCATCCATTGAGACCAAAGAATGTCTTTTTCTATAGCCATTTCCCAGGTAGCTAAGGTAACACCTTTTGAGCATCAGTTTGGATGAATACTTTTCTAGAATTTATAATCTCTTCTCTAAACAGAGGTTACTGAATTTCTTTCCTCTTACTGATTTAGTCATCATTTTCATGACCTTGTTGCTGTATTAAACAGAATACAGTGATGCCCTCAGGGCCTACTGCAGTTTCTCAAGTGATTTGCCTCACACTAATGCGCAGTTTGCATTGTTTGATGTGCTTTTTAGAGCTTTTTGTTATTTTCTTGTCAGTATTTTTAGTATGCCTGCCTGCCTACCTTTAGTCATTCCCTTTTTTCTTATTTGTGGCTTCTGATTACTTGGCTATAAAAACGAGGAAAAAGTTTGTTGGAGTTAGATAATAGTCTGAGCTTCTTAACCGAGTCTGTCTAACTTAGTCTTTGGGGATATACATAGGCAGTTTGGTAGTGACTTGGCAACTTCTCTTTTTAGTGAGTGTTCAGAGGCACCTTATGCTGAATAAGAAAGGTATTTCTATAACTAATGATGTATTTTCTTAGGTAAAACTAGACTCTTTAAGTTTGGTTTCCTTTTTATTAAAAGGACAGATTTCACATTTTTTCTGCATTCCAGTAGGAATGACTAGAGTACCCTACTTACTCCTTTTTCTCAGTCTGATTTCAAAATTATATAGAAATAATATATGTTTGTCTGTTTGTTTTTGAGACAGGGTCTCTCTGTGTAGTTCAGGCTGGTCTTGAACTCACTATGTAGCTCAGACTGGCCTCAAACTCACGGTGATCCTCTTCCTCAGTCTCTCAAGTGCTGGGATTATAAGGCATGCACCACCATGCCCGGCTTCTTTCTTATAAGTTAATACATGTTCCGGCTGCATTAGGAAAACCAGTTTTCTCTTGGTTCTCTGCCTGCCATGAAAATTATCTATGAAATGGAAAGCAAATGACTTCTAAACCAAGAAGGATGATATACATGTGTCAATTTTATAGGAATTTCATATATAATGACCAGACTTCCTACCCCAAGGCTTAGGTATTCTGTTGAAAAAGAATGAAAGAAAAAAGAAATGTAAAATGAGTAATGCAAAGAGAAGTGCTCAAGAGAAGGGCAGTACCTGTCAGTAACAGGGCTCCGGGTGTGACCACATCAAGGGATTATAAAGTAACTGCTTTACCTCAACAGTGTTCCTTTGGTTTGGAATATTTTTCTCTTTTTTTGCAATGCTGGGGATAGAACCCAAGGCTTCACACAGGCTAGGCAAGTTCTCCACCACTAAGCTACAGTCCCAACCCCTAAGTGGATTATTTATGTGTTTATTTTCCTTTAGTTTTAAAATTTTCCCATTACTTTAAAAAAATTTTTATGAAAATGTAGTACATTATCATTAAAAACTTCAAGCAGTAGGGGCTGGGGATTTAGCTCAGTGGTTACAGCGCTTGTCTCGCAAGCACAAGGCCCTAAGTTCAATCCCCAGCACCAAAAAAAAAAAAAAAAACTTCAAGCAGTATGGAAATACACAGAAGAAAATTGAGTTACTTCTGCACACCTCTTCCCCTCTGCCTTCAGCAGTAATTACTAATGGGTGGAGCACTTTCTAACCAGTCTTCTATGTATTTATATGCCTGTATATTTAGACTAAAAATATCTCACTTCCAATTTTTCCTAAATGTAGTTGTACCGTGTGTATTTTAATCTAGCTTGCTTTTTTCAATTAATAATGTATCTCATAGCTATTCTTTTTTTTGTTGTTGTTTTTTTGGGGTGCTGGGGATCGAGCACAGGGCCTTGCACTTCGTAGCTATTCTTTTGGTCAGTATTTTCCTAATTTCTTAGAAATTTAAATTCTTTTGGAAATGTCCAACCTTGTCTTTACAAATAAATTTCAAAATGTGTTTGTATATTTTACTCAGGAAAAAGGATCAGGGTTCTTCTATTGGAAGTTCAAACTTAATCCATCTTTAGTGTGCAAAAAGAGCTGGCAGAACATATCCTTGACACTATTAACATTTTTGGTAATGGTCTAAAATACAGCTCAGTGGTAGAGCACTCGCCTCACATGCACAAGGTGTTCAATTCCTAACACCACAAAAAGAAAAACAAAGAAAAAAAAAGGCAACAAATTTCTCTCAGAGGCTGAGGTGTAGAACACTTGACCTATCTTGTACCCAGCAGATTTTTAATCATGTAGAATGTTTTTATTGTGGTTTTTTTGTTTGTTTTGATATGGGGTTGAACTCGGGGCCTTCATACTGGGTGGGCCACATCCCCAGCTCTCTTTTTTTTAATCTTTTTTATCTTTTAGTTTGAGACAGAGTCTTTCTAAATTGCTGAATTGCCCAGACTGGGCTCAAACTTCTGATCTCCTGTCTTACCTCCCAGAGTAGTAAGATTACAGGCCTGGGCCACCATGTCTGGATTTGTGTAAAAGTCTGAAGGCTGAGTTGGACTGAAGAGCTTAATGAAAAGATAAGTCTGTGGCTGGTAGTAACAGTGATTCATTCAAGTTTGCCCAGACCTAGCCTATCTGTGTGTAGCTTGTTTAGGTTGAGTATCTCATCCAATAGGAAATTTTTACGCCAGAGATACAGCTTCAGTGTAAGAGACTATGGTTGCAGTTCTGCTTTCAGGATGGTAGCATAAGGGGCTCCCCGTGGATCCACTCTCTAGCAAAACAAGCAAATCTGTGGAAAACTATTTAAAAAGCAGCCGTGTAGGGCTTAGGGATTTAGCTGAATGGTAGTGTGCTTACCTAGCAAGTGCAAGGCCCTGAGTTTGATCCACAGCACCCACCCCCAAAGCCATTTAAAGTTTCTGGAAATTGTCCTACATCAAATGAGGAGATATTTATTAAAGAAAATCTACTGAAAGTGGGATAAGCAACAGCAAGAGTCTGTGGCATTTGAGTTGCAACCTATTCACCCCCTCCTCCCTTCAGCTTGACAAAGGCTCTACCCAAAATGAGGATGCTGGTGCAAGCCTCTAACTCCAGAAGTCTGGGAAGCTGAGGCAGGCAAATCACAAGTTCAAACCTAGCCAGGCAATTTAGCAATTTAGTAAAACTCTGTGTCAAAATAAAGGGCTGGGAATGTAGCTCAGTGCAAAGGGTCCTGGGTTCAATCCCCATTTCAGGAAAAAAAGAAAACAAAAAAAGAGTGTAGCCAAGAAGACATGGCTTTCTTTCCCTCAGCTCCAGTCAGTGATTATCATAGCTCACTGAAAGGGACAGACTGCTAACATGTCTCATCCCTCCAACAAGAAGTTGAAGAGGTTAAATTTCTGGTGAGTGCAGTAAAGAGGTTAGCCCTCTACCCAGCCCTCCCCATAGAATGGGGGCTCTACCTTGTTTGTAGCACAACACTGAGACTCAGATCATCCTCACCACAGCTCCCTCATAGTGCAGAGGTTCCACCTCCAAGAAGACCAAGTGTAACAGCAAGGGGTTAAAGCCTATTGCCCTGCACGGATTTACTGCCTTTGGGCTTGATTTGTGGGGAAGGAGACAAGACACCACTCACAAAGATAATTAAGTTGTTTAATAACAATAAAGAAAGTAAGAGAAAAGAGAGAAACTCTAGGAATTCATACCACCAATCCACCATTTTCATCACTGGCAATCCACAGCACAAGGAGTACCTTAAGAGTTAAGAGCTCTTAATTTAAGAGTTAAGAGCAGAGATCTTAACTTTGGCTGAGAGAAGTAGCAGCTTACATGGGAGGGGCCAGCACCCTTGTAAGGGCATAAAAGAAGAAATCAGCAGCCATTGTGGGGTTGTGACAATGAGGGACCAGCAGCCCCTACCTGTGCAGGGGAACATCCAGCAGCCTCAAGAGTGCAAAAGACAAAGGAAGAAGAGAGAGGAGAGCACCTAGGTGCTGCGCCTGTATTTATCTTTGTTCTGACAAAGGAAAGCCCCCCTGCCAAGTAGGCTTGCACAGCTTTAGCTCAGGCTTTCATCCCAGATCTGGCTAGGAGCCAGGATGTCGCCAGAGTGCATACCTAAGTAAATTCTTGCTGATAGTATTTGACAGACAAAGCTGTTCCTGCAAGGTTAGCCAGACCCTACAGATATATGCATGCACTAAGGGATTAGATCCTTGTCAGAACACAGACATTCAATTCAAGCCAACTCTCAAAATCATATAATGAATCTTACACCAAGGAACTAAGAAGACCAGAGGCTAATGCCCCACCTACGACTCAGTGTACTTTTCACAGGTGTAGAGCTCTCCAAAGTACTCCCCAAATTAACTGACTTTTTTGAAATTGTATGCAGGAAGTTTAGGCCCCAGGACCCTTGGGCCTGAAATAATAGCACTTCTTCAAGGAAAAAAGTATGAGGGGTGAGGAGGAGAGGAAGGGGAAATAAGTAAAATAAAGATATGCCAAGTACAGGAACTTACTAACCTCAATCACTGTAAACATTATATGCTATAACATGAGCTAAGATTAATAATATCAACGAGAATGCAGAATGGGGGCTGGGGATTTAGCTCAGTGGTTAGGGTGCTTGCCTTGTGAGCACAAGGCCCTGAGTTCGATCCCCAGCACCAAAAAAAAAAAAAAAAAAAAAAAAAAAAAAAAAAAAAAAAAAGAATGAAAAATGGGACAGGGGAATTGGAGGAACAGGGAGGGAAGGGGAAGGGAATTAAAAAAGAAACAGCTATGGTATGTACATTTAACCACTCCCCAAGATGATTGTAAACTTCATGAACTGATAACATACCAATAAAATTTAAAAATTAAGAAGAAAATAATAGCACCTCTTAATAAAGAGTAGTAAGCCAAAGGATAGGCCAGCAACTTCACTAGAGAGAAACAAGGAAAGAGATAGCTAAGAGGAGTTCTTCTGGGGTTGGGAAAGACTATTCCTGTCCAAATTTAAATGGATCAAACTGCTGAGTAATTTTTGTTCCAGGACATTGCCAGAAACAATGCAGCAAGCAATTAGTGAATGTAATCCAAACGAGGCAGTTTAGCAAAGGGATCAGGGAAAGAGTGTAAAAATGCAAAAACAAAAACCCACCTGCTAAGTAGTACCAAGAATCAACAAATGGGATCATATTAAATTAAAAAGATGCACAGCTAAAGAAACAACCTACAGAATGAAGAGACAACCTACAGAGTGGGAAAACATTTTTGCCAGATAGTCTCCTCAGAGGACTAATATACAGAATATATGAAGAAACACACACACACACACACACACACACACACACACACACACACAAAGTAAAAGACCCAGCCAAAAAAGTGGGCAACTGAAATGAATAAACAACTTCTTAGAAGAAGTACAAGTGTCCGGTAAATACATGAAAAAATGTCCAACATTGCTGGCCATTAGAGAAATGCAAATTAAAACAATACTGAGATTCCATCTTACCCCAGAAAGAATGACTATCATCAAGAAATCAAATAATAACAAATGCTGGCGGGGCGGGGCGTGGGGGGAAGAACCCTTCTACATTGTTGGTGAGAATGTAAACTAGTACAACCACTATAGAAATCACTATAGCGGTTTCTCAAAAAACTAAAAATATAAATTCCATATGGCCCACCTATTCCTCTTCTAAGTATCTTCCCAAAAAGAGTTAACAACATATTACAGTGATACGTGCACACCCATGTTTATAGCAGCACAATTCATAATAGCCAAATCTTGAAAGCAGCCTACATGTCCATCAACAGATAAATGGGTAAAGAAACTGTAATATTTACACACAATGGAATACTACTCTACCATAAAGAAGAATGAGCTTCAGTCATTTGTAGGAAAACAGATGCACCTTGAGACTATAATGTTAAGTGAGCTAAATCAACACACAAGTATCACATGGTTTCTCTTATATGAGAAACCCAAAATAAATAAAGAGCAAAATAAAAGGTAGATAATAGGAAGACAGAAGATAGAGCTTTCTCAAATGGGATGGGGATCAAGAGATGGAGGGAGGGGACGGGAATGAAAAAAGAATTAAGATGTATTATAAGGGTTGGGGATTTAGCTCAGTGGTAGAGTGCTTGCCTAGTTCAATCCCCAACACCCTCCCTAAAAAAGATGTATTGTATCCATGTACCAACTCCCCACGAGGAATGTAATCATTATGTACTGCAAACATGTACTAATAAAAGAAGAAAAGAAAAAGCCCTGCTCAAACTACTGTGATCTCAAGATGTGTGTGCACACTGAAGGTTAGGCTGTCAAAGAGTGATACCAACAGCTTCATACCACAGGGGAAATTGACTTCACTAAAGTGGTTTAGCCAAATTATAAAACAAATGAACAAGCTGGTCACAGCAAAAACAAACTGTGGCAAAGGGAAACAATATCCAGAATTGCTATATTAGCTAAAATGTCTGGTTTCCAAGGGGGGGGGATTAGATATTCAAAGAAACGGGAAAAGCAGGCAACAGAAACAGCCTATGAGAGTAAATAGATGTCAGATTTAACAAAGACTTTAACATGCTCTTTATAAATATATTCAAAGAACTGAAGAAAAGTATGCTTAAAAAGGTAAAGGAGTACTTGCTTCAGCAGCACATACACTAAAATTGGAAAAAGGTAAAGGAAAGTATGAAGATAGTGTCTCATCAAATAGAAACTCTGGAATTAAAAAACACAATAACTAAAATGAAAAATTTATTAAAGAAACTCAACAGTAGTTTTGATCTGGTAGAAGAAATGATTAGTGAATGTGAAGATAGACTGATAGAAAATAAATAAACCTGAGGACATAGAGAAAATAAAAATGAGCAGAGCCTCAGAAAAATGTGGGACGCCTTTAAGCACATCAACATACTATGGGGCTGGGGATTTAGCTCCATGGTTAGAGTGTTTGCCTTGCAAGCACAGCACCAAAAAAAAAAAAAAAAAGGTCTTATCAGCATACTACAATGGGAATATAAGAAGGAGACTTGAAAGAGAAAAATATTTGAAGAAAAATGGATTAAAAATTCAGATGGGGGCTGGGGACTTAGCTCAGTGGTTAGAGTGCTTGCCTTGCAAGCACAAGGCTCTGAGTTCGATCCCCAGTACCCCCACAAAAAAAATTCAAATGTATTGAAAAACATGTCCAGAAGATCACTGAATTTCAGGCAGGATAAATACAAAGAGATCCATACCCAGATACGCGATAGAAAATACTGAAAACCAAAAAAAAGGAGAAAATCTTGAAAGCAGCAAGAGAAAAATGACTCATTACATACAAGGGAATTCGTATAAGATTAAAACAATGGAGAACACATCACAAGGAGAAAGCAATAGGATGATATGTCAAATCAGGGTTCAACTGAGGAACAGGTTTTAAAATATATATATGATATACAAGTGATTTACCAAATAGGTTTATAATGGCCACCTGGAAGAAAACAAAATGGCCATCTGGACATCAAAGAGTTAGAGGATCCAGTCAAAAGTCTAAGGCCTGGAGCTCACTGCAGAGACTGGCTGGAATACCAAAGGTTCTGTGTCAGAAGGCTGAAGAGTACACTGGAAGCCAGAAGGAACTAGAGACAAGCTTCCAAAGACCCGGAGCTCTTCCCAGAAAAGCAGAAGGGACAAGTTCCTTCTTTCCATTTTTTTTCCATCCAGGCTACAAGCCTATTGTGCCACCCCACTTCAGGGCAGTCTTCCCTCCTCAGTTTTCAGCCTGCCTGCCAGAAATATGCCCCACTAATCTGCTAGGCATTTCTTAATCCATTCAAGTTGACATCACAGTTAACCACCACAGATGATGTGGTGAAAAGTGCTGGAAAAGATTGCCACAAAGCCAGGAGTGGTGGTGCACGCCTGTAACACCAGCACTTGGGAGGCTGCAGCAGGAGGATCACCATGAGTTCGAAGCCAGCCTGGGCTACATAGTTCAAGGCCAGCCTGAACTACATTGCGAAACCCTGTCTCAAACTCAGACAAATAAACGAAAATACTGCCACTAAGAATCTTATTCACCAAAGCTGTCTTGCAAAAATGAACATAAAAACAGAATTCATTGCTGGCAGGCAGATTTGCCTTACAATAAATGCTAAAAGAAATTTTGTGGGCTAAAAAGTAAACTCTGTTGGAAATTCAAATGCATATGAAAAAATAAGGAATACTACTAGAAGTAACTGTATAATTATAAAAGACTATATAAATGCATGTTTCTCTTCCTACTTATTTTAAAAGCAATCGTATAAAATAGTGTGTATATAACTATATTATTAGCCCTATAACATACAAATATGTTTGATGGTGACAGCACAAAGGAGATGGATGGAATCAAAGTTGTATTGGAATAAGGAAATTATACCAAATGGTTACTCAAACCCACAGAACAAATGGGAGAAAACACAAACGGTAAATAAGATCAGTATAACAAACCGTACATCCTTGCTCTCTTTCCTCATCTTTAGTAGACATAATGTTGTATAAAATTATAGCAATGTAGTTAGTGTTTGGTTTGTAATACAATAGATAGGTAAAGTGAAACAGTAATAACACAAAAGGGGAGTAGAGTAGAGTTATATAGGAGTACAGCTTCTTCAGTGACTTAAATCTGAAATCCAGTCTGATAACATGATCATAGTAAGCCTCAGAGCAACCACTGAGAAAATAACTCAAAAAATGTAGTAAAAAATATCATTAAAGGGATTGAAAATGTTACTCTATAGAAAATACTGACTTAATGTGAAAGAAAGCAGTAAAAGGATTAGATTAACAAAAAAAGATAAGCTATAGAAAACTAAAAATGGCAGACACAGATCCACCTATATCAGTAATAGTACTGAATGTGACTGGTTTAAACAAAAGAAGATGTTTTTCAGACTGGATTAAAAACAAAACAGCTGAAAAAAAAAAAAACAGCTGGATGGCACAAGTGGCACACACTTGTAATCTCAGCTATTTGGGAGGCTGAGGCTAAAGGATCACAAGTTTAAGGCCAGCCTGGGCAATTAAACAAAATCCTGTCTCAAAATAAAAATAAAATCCAACTACATGCTGTCATCAGAAGACAGACTTCAAAGATACAATGAATCTGAAAGTTAAAGGATGGAAAGAACATGTCATTTAAACAGTAGCTGTGAGAAAGAGAGTCTGGGTTATTCCAAATCTACTTTAGCACAGTAAATGCAGGCCACCCATTGCCAGATGTTCATAGAGCTGATTCTCTAGATATTGTCAGTCAAGTACTTCAGTGATGTCATCCATAACTACAGTTTCAAGAAGATCTCAGTCTAACCTGGAGCCTAAGAGAAGGACCGGAAGATCTATTCTTTGGCCTAGGCAAAGCAATGTGCCCATTGACGCAGATTCCAGTGACTAATGCTAGGCTCCGTCCTTGTCCGAAAAGGCCTAGTCTACTCATGAAGGGAAGATAGGGGAAGAAGCATAGACTACATTCTTCTTCCCTGAACTCCGAATCCGGAGTTGCAGGGGGTAGAGGTGGAAGACCAGTGTGACTAGTGAATTTGGGAGTATGAAAATGGGTAGTTGCAATTTTCATTCCCACCTCTTTTCATTTTTATTAAAGATTTCATTCATACCTGTGAAAAACTCTGCCACGAAGGAGACTGTGGACCATGCTCTCGCACATCAGTTATTTCCTGCAGATGTTCTTTCAGAACGAAGGTAAATCCAAAGCAATGCTAGAGTTGTTTCCATCAGTGCCTTCTAGAATCGTGATTATGGGAGGGGAGAAAACCAAATAATCTCAGTTTTATTATTCCTGTCATATTGTATGTGATTCACTCAATCCACTCATTGTATACTGACCCCAAACCTACCATAAGCTAATTGTAGAATAGGTATGGGGATTTCAGAACTCAAGACTCAGAAATCAATAGTAGGGATAAGGCAGGTATACAAACAACTCTACTAAATATAAATGTGAAAAGAGCAAACAATAGCCCTGTTGCAAGGAGCTAGCCAACTAAGAAATTTAAAAAGATAGAGTCCACAAGACTGACTTCACGTCTAACATCCACTGCAAGAGATTAAGACAACTGCTAAATTAAAACAGTCCACATGACTACTCACTTCTGATGCCAGCTACAGATTCATTGGTCCTAAAGACTACCCACCCTCAAGGCTTGATACTTTAGTAGAAGGACTCACTGAAAGCTGTTATGTTCATGGCTGCAGTTTCATTACAAGGAAGAAATACTTTTTCAGTATGACCATATGCTTGGAATATTGCTAACCAGAGTTCACCCAAGTCTGTGTTTTCTGGGTCTCTGGCATATGGGTGATCTCATTCTCCAGCTTCTCATGAGGTCTGTTGATACTACATGAGACTTGAAGCCCTAACCCTAAGACTATCCAGTGGGGCCACCCTACTCTGCAATTGTATAAAATATCCAGTGACCAAAAACATAGACAAATAATCATGCTTCTGTCAGGCATGATCTTCCACTAAGCTTAGGGATTACCTCTCAGAATCCAAGTACAAAAGCCTGCCTCTCTTTGGGGAACTGTTTTGTCCATTTCTGCTTTCTGCCCTGGGTAGTTCTGATTGGACTTTTTGTTATAAAAGGGGCATCTTAACCATTTGGGAGTTAGGCCATGGTGTCTTGTTCTTCATCTGTAACCAGAAGAGGCAGGAAGCCTTCCTGTGGAAGTCTTTGGGTGGAACATACTAAATGAAGAGTTGTCCTGCTCTTTGATCTACTTCTGGTCATTTCAGTGCATATCAGTACTTGTCCCAACAGAACATAAGCTAGGGTAGAAACAGAATTATGAACAATTGGTTCTCTTTGTTAATAACAGCCAAGGCAACTGGGCATAGTGGTGCAGGCCTGTAATCCCAGCGCTTGGGAGACTGAGGCAGAAGGATCACTTCAAGTTCAAGGCCAACCTGATTTACAGAGTGAGACCCTGTCTCAAAAGAAGTTTTTTAAAAAATACATATGTATATACATACATATGTGTGTGTATGTATAGAGAGAGAGCGAGAGAGAGATACACACACATACATGTATATCCTGCCCACATAGGAGTTCCCTCTCCTAACAACAGCCAAAGCCTGGGCAGCAACTGACTTGCAAATGAGTCTGAAGGTATAGTCTATAAATTGAAAGCTAGTATAATAGGTAAGCTTCAGGGTAACAGTAAAAAAGAAAGGTAAAAATAGTAGAATTTTTTATATTAAAAGTGATATAGGCATTTGTGGGGTTTCTTTTTTCCCCCTAAAAGGAATCAGTGTAAGTGAAGAATAGAGATTTTGAGTGTCGGTTATAGGACCACTTTTTGCTTCATAAACACTGATGAACATATTCCCGCTAACTTGAAACTAGTGGTATGTGCTTGACTGTCCCATCGGGCAGCTTGTACACTGATGGTACAAATGGATGTAAACACTTTTATTGGTCTTTTTACTAATAAAATTAATTTTAAAAGCTGCCCAGTGGAACAGTCATACGTGTACCACTGGTGGTTCAAGCTGCCCAGCAGCAAGACATACAAATTATGGGCCCATGAACGAGTTAACCGTGAGAAGGCTGGGGGTGTAGCTCAGTGACAGAGCATGTGCTTAGTATGCATGTGGTTGTGGGTTCCCTCTCTAGGACCTAAAACAGGCTGTGAGATTTAGTAATCATCGATTTAGTTATGCCCAGAGCTGTTCTTTGTGACCTTTGTGAGCAAGAGTTACAAGCAAGGTTGGGACCCGAAGGGTAAAAACAGCTGCTGTCTGTTTGCTGCATTCTTTCCAACAATCCCATTCTCTGCTTTCTTGCTTCTTACTCAGTGTTTTCTCATACCCTCTAATAGTGAACCTCATGGTAGTAAGTGTATCCTTGAAAAACTATGTGTAAATTGGATTTTTGCAAATAAATCTTTTCTATAATCCTGAAGGTATTTACTATCAATATGAATTATTACTATTAATATGAATTCTGTTAAACCTTTTTGGCCAGCTAAAAAGTCTTTTTAAAAAGCTGATAATTGGGGCTGGGGATTTAGCTCAGTGGTTACAGTGCTTGCCTTGCAAGCACAAGGTCCTGAGTTCGAGCCCCAGCACCAAAAAGAAAAAAAAAAAAAGCTGATAATTATCATCAGACATGGTGGCGTATGCCTGTAATCCCAGTACTTGGTAGGCTGAAACAGGAGGATCACTGCAAGTTTAAGGCCAGCCTGGGATACATAGTGAATTCAGACCAGCTTGAACTACATAACAAAACCCTGTCTCAAACAAAAAAAAAAGCTCATAATCATCATCTTATTTTTCAACCAAATTTTACATGAACATGGATTTTTTTCATGAAATGCTTTTTGGAATGGAATGAGTTTTTTCACTGAAGTGAGTTTTCCGATAAAACATTTCTTAAAGCTTCAAAAGTTGTTTGTTTTTTTTTTTATCACTTTGGCAGGGAGTCTGTGAGAAATATATGCTTTATCTTACTACTTCTTAATCAAGAATGATGAGTTTAAGTTTTTATTGGTAATTCATTTCAGGTATTCAGGGAACTCTGCCTTTCCCCATGTTTTGAATACAACTCCAGCATAGAATTTCTCTGTACAGTCCAGTGTTTGCATCGACAAGAGAGCACTTTCCTGAGTCACGTGTGCTTTCTATCTCTAAAGAGCACATGGGAGCTTTTTCATATCATCTGTCACACGCAGCAAACTCATTTTTTAATCTAAATAAACATTCTTTTCCAGCCAAGAACCTTCCATTTCTTAGACCTTTTCACATCTGTTATGAACTCCAATAGCTGCTTTCTAAAATCAGGCTCATTTTCAGTAATTAAGAATGAGTTTACTATTTTGCTAATTTCTCAGTACATGGCAGCTTGTAAGTGACATCCAAACCAAATTCAGGTGTAGATGCTGGGCAGCCATCTAGGCTCATTCTGTGCCCAGTGGCTGATGTGCTTCCTGCACAACAGTTTCATATGAGAAGGCCAGAGATCTGTTGTATTTCACTTGGCTTTAGTTACACAATGTCAGGATGCTCTTGCGTGTGTGTGGATGTTTGCCTGTACATAAAATGGCACCAGATTGTTACTTTTGTTGTTTTGCAGTACTGAGGATAGAACCCAGAAAGCACTGAACTATTTCACAGCATCCCCTTTCCCCTCTTCTTTGAGTCCTGGTCTCACTAAATTGCCCAGGCTGGTTTTAAACTTGGAATTATAGTGTCTCAGCCTCTTGAGCAGCTGATCTAGGTGTGTGCCACCATACTTACCTTAAACTATTTAACCTTTTTTTGTGTGTGTGGTAGTGAGGGCCTTCACACTGAGCTACATCCTGAGCCCTTTTTATTTCATTTGTTTGTTCAGACTAGGTCTTGCTAAATTGCCCAAGCTGGGCTTGAACTTGCAGTCCTCCTGTCTCACCCTCCCAGAGTGCTGGGGTTACAGGTGTGCATTATAATGCCTGATTTATTTTCAGTTTTTTCATCTGCTTTTGATGGCTTTTTCTGTCTGCAACTGGTCAGATGATTACTTCTCTTTGCTTTGCATACCTTTAGCAGCCCTTCTTTCCATTCAGACTTCATAATACCTAATCTGTTCTGAGTTTGGAGACCAGGCTACAAAGACTATTAGAATTGTACTTGCTTGAAAAGTCAGTAAACCTGGGGTTCTGTTGTGAGTAAAGCACATTAATGTAATCTGATCAGCTCCAGGCAGGTGAACTTGGCATTTGTTACATTTGGCATTATCCTCTAAGATGATATTTCAGTAATTCCTAAAATAGTTACTGTTTCTTTTTCTTTTTCTGTAGGAGCTTCCATGTACCAGTCTCAAAAGTGAAGGTAAGACCAGGAAGCAGAATGAATAAATTTTCTGGGATGAAGACAATGTTCTGAAGTTGAATAGAGGATTGAGTTATGTATTTCCCAAAATTCAGCAAAGATACAGCTAAAATTTCTGTATTACATTGTATGACTTTTACCTCAAAAGAGAAAAATATTATAAATTGAATTCTAGTTAGTTGCTAAAAAATTGAGGCCGAGTGTACTCATATCTACAGCTTACTTTTTTTTTCTTTTTTTGGTGCTGGGGATCAAACTCGGCCTTGCACTTGCTAGACAAGTGCTCTACCACTGAGCCAGATCTCCAGCCCTACAGCTTACTTTGAAATATATTTAGAAAGATAAATTAGTAGGCGAGTAGAAAAATTGATGGGTATATGAAAAATGTAAGCGTATTAATGATAGAAGCTTGGTGGGAAGTATAGTTTTTCATCTTGGTATGTTTGAAATTTTCATAATGTGGGGGGGCAAATAATACCTACTAACTTTTTATACACTGACTCTTGATCCTCTTGAGTCTTGTAGAGCTGCTGGATACCTGTAGCAGGGACACAGCCAGCAGCCTTGTATTTTGGGGAGTTTTGTTTTATTTTGTGCCGTCCTAGGGATGAACCCAGGACCTCCCACTTGCTAGACAAGCACTGCCACTGAGCTGTATCACCAGCCCCCAACAGCCTTCTTAACCTCCAGCCTGGCTCTTCCTTAGTTCTTGGTCCTGATTTCCCACTCTATTCTGCTTCTTTCTCTTTCTTGATAACCGTCACAGTCTTATTTAAGTCTTCACACTGCACTACTTCCTTAGCTTTTTTTTTTTTTCCCCCCATGTTTTGAGACAGGATCTTACCAAATTGTCCAGGCTGTACTCAAATTTAAAATCCTTTTGCCTTAGCTTCCCAGAGTGCTGGGATTACAAGCGAGTACTACCACGCCTGGAACTTGTTAAAACTTTATGATGAGAGCTGAGTGTGGTGGTGCATGCCTGTAATCCTAGTACTTGGGAGGCTGAAGCAGGAGGCTGAAACAGGAGGACTGCTGTGAGTTCAAGGCCAGCCTGGGCTGCATAGTGGGTTCGAGTTCAGCCTGAACTACATAGTGAGACCATGTCTCAAAAAAAACAAAACAAAACCTTTATGATGAAAAATTTTAATTATGTGTGAAAGACCCATCCATTTACAGTGTACCCCCACACACCTGTCACCTTTCATTACTTGTCAGCATTTTGCTTCTTACTTACACATTTTTTCCTCCCTACTGTTAATTTTGTGGATGTACTTTGAAAACAAATCTTAAATATAATTTCACCCATAAATATTTAAGAATGCTAGCCCACTTTTTTTTTAAGTAAGATTTACATAAAATTAACCACTTAAGGGAGTGGGGATTTAGCTCAAGTGGTAGAGCGCTTGCCTAGCAAGCACAAGGCCCTGAGTTCAATCCCCAGTACCCCCCACAAAAAAAAATTTAACCACTTAAAAGTGTATGGAATGCTGGGAATTTAGTTCAGTGTTTAGAGTGCTTGCCTTGTAAGCACAAGGCCCTGAGTTCAATCTCTAGCACCAAAAAAAAAAGTGTATGGTTAACTGTCATTTAGTACATTTCACTATGTTGTTCAATGATCACCTCTATCTAGTACCAAATCATTTTCATTATCCCAAAAGGAAATCCTGTGTTTATTAACCATTCTTTCAATACTCAGCCCTCTCCCATGTAACTATTGGCTGTCTCTGAGTACCTTTTCTGAGTATTACATATAGAGTCATATGATATAGCTTTTTTTCTACCTGGCTTCTTTCATTTAGCATGTTTTTGAAGTTCAGTATCTTGTCCCATACGTCTGTACTTCATTCCTTTTTATGATCCAATAATACTCCATCTTATCCTTTGCATTTTTTTCTTTTTAATTGGCCATAGCAGATGCTACATTTATGTGTGACAAGCGGTGTAACAAGAAACGGTTGTGTGGACGCCATAAATGTAATGAGATATGCTGTGTGGTAAGTAGACTGTCATTAGGATAATCAGATTCCATTTATCCAGGCTCTGGGCTCTGGAAGCCTTGGTCTTCTGGAATGTGGCCCACATTTAGAAATCAGAGGTGTCCCTATGTAGTAGTCAGAGAGCTCTCATAGTCCCCACACCCACTCACCAGAGAGACAGGCCAGATCAAGAAGTCAGCCAGTGGCATCCAGTGGCAGCATGGAGGAAAACAAAGAGAAAGACAGAAGGCCGCAGACTCCAGAACCCCAGACCTCTAGATGGACATGCAGTCCTCTGCAGGAGAAATTATGTATTATTTCTTTTTTTTTTTTTTTTTTTTTTTTTTTTTTTTTTTTTTTTTTTTTTTTTTTTTTTTTTTTTTTTTTTGTGGTGCCGGGGATCGAACTCAGGCCCTTGTGCTTGCAAGGCAAGCGCTCTAATCACTGAGCTAAATCCCCAGCCCCTATGTATTATTTCTGTTATTCAGACTGCTGTGGATGAAGCAACTTGGGCTTTGGGTTTCCTGTGTTCTTTGGGCCAGATCAGTAGGCAAAATGAGTATGATGGGGTTTTGTTGTTGTTTTCAGTCCCGGGGCCTTGTGCATGCTAGGCACATACTCTAATACTGAGCTGCATCCCCAGCCCTTTTTTAAATTTTATTTTGAAAGCTGATGAGTTTCCCAGCCTGGCTTAGAACTTGCAGTCCTCCTATCTCAGGGTCCAGAGTATATGACATTACTGGAGTAGGCCACTACACTTAACCAAGTGTTATATTTTTTGAAGGATCAGGTCTCATTTATTTCAAATACTTGATTCCGTACAGCTAATTAAAGGAAGCACAACCTATTTGTACTGTGTTATCTTTTAGTAATTTATTTTTTCGTGTACAGAGTCCACCAAAAAAATGTATACACACTTCAGGAAAAGAAAAACTTGTATAAATATTTTAATATTAAAGTTATTGAGATATCATGAGATTCATACAAGTCACCTTTGGCCTCTACAAGAGGTGCTAAAGTGGTGGCCGTTAGCTTCCAGACATTTATTAGTGTGGCGAACTGCTGCTTGGTTAACCTTGGTCATTGAGGTTGCTGCACATACATTTTCAATTTCTTTAAGGGCCAGCACTGTAATGGGTTTTCTATGATACACAGCATCCTCTAGGGTCCTCCATACGAGGGTAACACCATCTGTTGAAAAAAGCATCATATTATTTTTCTTGAAGTATGTATACTTTTTTTGACAGACTCGCTAGATAGATAGATAACATTTATGTGTATGTATGTGAGTATATATATATCCATATATAAATATAGACGTGTCTACAAACAAGGTAATACAATACCAATAACAAGGTTGCACATATACACATATATATATGTTGTATATAAAATACAGAATTATTTTAAATATTTATATCTGCTGGGCGTGATGATGCATGCCTGTAATCCCAGCCCTTGGGAGGCTGAGGCAGGAGGATTGCCGTGAGTTCGAGGCCAACCTGGGCTACATAGCAAGTTCAAGGCCAGCTTGCACTACATGGCAAGACCTTGTCTCAAAAAGCTAAATAAATAAATAAAATAAAAATGTATAAACTGATAAGGTGAAGAGTGATAAAATTGTGGTTTCTGCCAAGATTGGTAAGTTGTTGTTAAAGACATAAAAACTTTTAATTGTCAAACATCTCAGAGATATACAAAAACAGATACTGAATATACTAAGTCCCATATGATACACACAACATATAGCTTCATTAGTGATCAACTGAGGATTAAACTTGTTTTATCTTAGCCCCATCTACTCCCCCTTCCCTGGTGTTTTTGAAGCTATTCCCAGACATCATTTTGTTTATAAAGGTGTAGAGCTTTGTTTTTATTCTTGTTTTTGTTTATGGAAAATACAAAATGGAGATCATTTCACCAACAAGTGAAGATTTCTCTTTTCAGGATAAAGAACACAAGTGTCCTTTGATTTGTGGGAGGAAACTCCGCTGTGGCCTTCACAGGTGTGAAGAACCTTGTCATCGAGGGAACTGCCAGGCATGCTGGCAAGCGAGTGAGTATCATCACTGTATACTTTATTATTGTAGAGTTTTCTAGAAATTCAGGTATATATATATATTTTTAGTGTTTCTTTTTATTAGGACATGTTTGCAGTACATAATGATTACATTCATCATGGGGAATTGGTACATGGACATAATGCATCTTAAGAAATTCAAGTATGACGGGCTGGGGATTTAGCTCAGGGGTTAGAGCACTTACCTCGCAAGCAGAAGGCCCTGAGTTCAATCCCTGCACCAAAAAAAAAAAGAAATAGAAATTCAGGTATAGTTGAGAGAATGGTTTGCTTAGGTTGATGTCGATTATGGAACTAAGCCTTAGTATTTCAGGTATGTTGAGATGTTTCCAAGATATTCTTAGTGCTGTGCTGTAGGCTCTGAATCCACATGATCTGAAGTGTGAGCAGCGACCCTGAGTTGCCATCCTGCTTCGCTACCTGCCTTTTATTACGAACTTGCATTCTATCATTGGCAGTCTGTTAGCAGTGTTATTAGAAACAGTTAGTAAACTTTGGATTTTGAGACTCATTTATGTTCTTAAAAATTATTGAGGACTCCAGAGAGCTCTTTATATGTGTTTAGCTATCTATTTCTATCATATTAGAAGTTAAAACTGAAAAAAGTAAAAAACAATTTATTATTTCATATTAAAATAATAGTAATGTACCTGTTAATATAAATCACTTTTTTTTTCATTGAGGTACTGGGGATCAAACCCAGGGCCTTTGCACTGAGATATCTCTGCAGCCCATTATTTTTCTATTTTTATTTTGAAACAGTCTTGCTAAGTTACCCAGGTTGAACTCAAACTTGTGATCCTCCTGCCTTAGTCTACCAGAGTGCAAGGATTATAAGCATGTGCCAACCAGGCCTGGCCACACCACATTTCAAAACAAAAAATCGAATGCCTGGTTTAATAGAAGATAGCTGGATTCTCTTATTTGCTTATGTATTTGATCTGTTATAGTATAGTTGAGGCATACAAAAAAAAAGCCAGCCTCAGGTTGGGGATTCAGCTCAAGTGGTAGAGTGCTTGCCTAGCAAGCACAAGGCTCTGAGTCCTATCCTCCAGCGCCAAAAAAAAAAAAAAAAAAAAAAAGTCGGCCTCCCACGGATAGCTAGTTATGAAAGAGAGGAATATTTTGTAAACTTTTCCAAACAGAGCTTGGTGTGGTGGCACATCCCTGTAATCCAGCACTTGGGAGACTGAGGCAGGAACGTCGCTGTGAGTTCGAGGCCTGCCTAGCTACATAGTGAGTTCAAGACCAGCCTGAACTACATAGTGAGACCCTAAAACAAAAAAAACAAAAACCAAAAAAAAGAAAGAAAAAAGAAAAACTTCTCAAATAATTGTGGTTATTTGATTTTTGTATCAATTCACCTTCATCTCAAAGGATGTGAGTCAGTGTTTGCTCTCTGTCCTGTTAATGTACATTGTTCTCTCATATTTTGAGTTCTGTCTTTTACTCAAGCACGATTTTAAAGTAGCATACATTGATCATTGGAAAATAAATCTTTAACTGGGCAAGGGGGCACATGCCTATAATCACAGCAGTTGGGGAGGCTGAAGCAAGAGGGATGCAAGTTCAAGCCCAGCTGGGGAATTTAGCAACTTAGTGAGGGCCTGTCTCAAAACATAAAAAGGTCTGGGAGTGTAGCTTAGTGCAGAGGCCCTGCATCCAATTCCCAGTACCACAAAAAAGAAAAGCAAGGCAATATCCACCAGGTTATGCAGATCTTTGAAATGTTGACAGTTTTGTATTGTAATATAAAAATTCATAGCCCTTAATAGAACTTCTAGTCTAATCAGAAATATCTTGGAAAAGTATTAGGAAGTTGTCATGCTCAGAGTGAAATGGGTCACTGCATATCCTTCTGTGGCTTTTTCATCAGCTGTGTTTTATTTTTTGTTGTTATTTTTTTTTAATTATTTATTTATTTTAGTTTTTTGAGACAGGGTCTCGCTTTGTAGGGCAGACTGGCCTTGAACTCACCATGTAGTTCAGGTGACTGTAACCCTCCTGCCTCAGCCTCCTGAGTACTAGGATTACAGCTGTGTGTTACCACGCCTGTCCTATCAGCTCTGTTTTAGTAAAATAAAAGTTTAATAAAATACAAGTCTATTTTAGGGGTTGGGGATTTAGCTTAGTGGTAGAGTGCTTGGTTGTAAGGCCCTGAGTTCAATTCCTAGCACCACTAAATACATACATACATAAATTACAAGTCTGTTTTTGAAAAGATAGCCCCCCTTCTCTAAAAATACAATTATGCACATTCACATGCCAAACTCACCAAGGACTTTGTTTCACCTCCTCTTCTATCAGGCTTTGATGAATTAACCTGCCACTGTGGTGCATCCGTGATCTACCCTCCAGTTCCCTGTGGCACTCGGCCCCCCGAGTGTACCCAGACCTGTGCCAGAGTCCATGAGTGTGACCATCCAGGTGAGTCCTGTTGCGCTGCACACCTCACAGCTGGTGCACACCGCATCACTGAGAACGTTGCCGTGCGACCTCCTCACTGCTCCCTGCGCTTCTGTGAAGGTGACCTGGACCCCGGCTGGCGCTCACAGTGCTCTCCAGTGTTTGCCTCTGTGCATGTCAGACACACTCAAAAGATTGGAAGAAGCCCCAGCTGATCTTGCCTTTCAGGGACTTTTCTTCATGGCCTCTGCTCTGGGTGCATATTTCAAAGTTGAGCGTCTTTTTTACAAAATTAGTTGTAACTTGGTTTTTTGGTTGTTGTTACAGAAGCAATATATGTTTACTAAATAAAAATAAAGATAATAGAGATAAAGTCAAGAGACTGACATTAAATCATGCTACATCGTCCTTTTTGTTTGGTTTTTTTAATTTTTTGGTGGGGGGGTGTGTGTGTGTGCGTGTGCGTGTGCGTGTGTGTGTGTATGTGTTGAGACAGTATCTGGGTGTGTAGCCCAGGCTGGCCTTGAACTCAATGATGATCCTCCTGCCTCCGCGTCCCAAGTGCTGGAATTACAGGTGTGCACCATCACACCTAGCCGGCTGCATGTCATCTTCTATGAATTACACACAGTTTTCAGGGTCTTTTTCCATGTGCAAATAGATATATTTGCTTTTTTTGTTCCCCCAGAATAAAAATGAGATCCTACTAGCTGTAATAATTTTAACTAGCTTTTTTCTCAATTATTACCTTTTGAATTTCTCTCCTTACCAATTAGTATTATAGATTCGGTTTGGTTTGGTTTGGTTTTTCTTTTTTTCTTTTTCTTTTTTTTTAAAGATAGGGTGACAGGGTCTTTCTATTAGTGCAGGCTGCCCTTGAACTCACTACGTAGCTAGCCCAGGATGGTCTCTAACTCACAGTGGTCCTCCTGCCTCAGTAGCCCAAGTGCTAGGATTACAGGCATGTAACTCCACACCCAGCTCCTATAACCATTTAGAAAAAGTATTCCCAGCTCTGAAATTTTGTTATATGCCATTTATAACATGTAAGTTTATGTGACTTTATTTAGAAGTTATTCCTAATGTTCCCTTTCTCTTTCTGCAGTATATCATTCTTGTCATAGTGAAGAGAAATGTCCCCCTTGTACTTTTCTTACCCAGAAGTGGTGCATGGGCAAGCATGAGGTAAGTTTTCTCTCTTAGATGTTCATTGTTCCAGCCAGAGATTTATGATTTAATTATCAAAGAGGTGTTATCACATTGCTTCTGAAAGTAAATATATTCCAAACAGAGGCTTTCTGTCGCTACCTTTTTTTTTCTTGAGAGAAGGTCTCAATGTGTAGGCCAGGTTTACCTCAAACTTGTAATCCTGAGTGTTTTTGTCATTTTTTTAAGGTAAAATTTACATACAATAAAATTGACCTTTCTAATATATAGCTCTATCAAAAGCATGTATGCCATCATGTAACAACTATCATGATAAAGATGCAGAACAGGACCGGGCATGGTGGCACACAACTGTACTCCCAGCATGCTGGGAGCCCAAGGCAGGAGAATTGCAAGTCCAAGCACAGCCTGGGCAATTTAGCAAGACCCAGTCTCAAAATAAACATAAGAATAAAAGGGGTAGGATGAAGCTCAAGTGTGAATGCCTTGGGTTCAAACCCCAGTATCAGGGAGGGGAGAAAAAAGAGAAAACAGTTTACTCACTCCTAAACATTCCTTCAGTCCCCTAGGGTCACTCTCCCTTTCTACTCTAGCCCTTGACAACCAGTGATCTGTTGTCTGTCCCAATTCCGTAGTTCTACCCAGAATGTCACAGAAATGAAATTATACAGTGGTTAGCATTTTGTGTCTGTTTAGTCATTTTTAAAATCTGGTTACAGCAAAATGAGAGTCAGGTGCTTGAGAATTTAGCTCAGTAGTAGAGCACTTGCCTAGCAAGTGCAAGGCCCAGAGTTCAATTCCCAGTGCCAAAAAAAAAAAAAAAAAAAAAAATTCAGCCCATTTTGGCCTTAAGAACATAGGCTGTGTACAAAGATAAAATCTAAATTAACTGGTACAGGGAGGAAAAGGCGCCCTAGGAAAAAGGCGTTTCTGTTAGGGTATCTAAGAGCAGAAATGGGTTGTCCACCAGCTGCCATCTTCCTTCTCTCTAGGCCTGTGCAGGTCTCCCTCTACCTCCTATTGCCAGTATCCTGAAGGACTTTCGCCTTCATTTAAAAAAAAAAAAATAGGGTCTTTGAATATAGTTCACGCTGGCCTTGAACTCGCATGTGGGCCTTGAACTCACATGTGGGCCTTGAACTTGCATGTGGGCCTTGAACTCACATGCGGGCCTTGAACTTGCAGTGATCCTCCTGCATCAGCCTCCAGTACTGCACCACCATGCCTGGCTTCACCCTCATTCTTAACCTCTAAGCCATGTTAGGCATTGTCTTCTATAGACTTTTTAAACACTTAAATTTTTTTTATTTTAAAATTGCACATATAGTGTAGATAATTGAGAAGATACAATTCTACTGCTAAGAAAGAAATTCTGTTTTGGGAGGAGAGAGGGGAGGGTGCTGGGAATTGAACCCAGATCCTTGTGCATGCTAGGCAAGCACTTCGCCACTGAGCTACATCCAAGCCCAGGAAAGAAATGCTGTAACGTTCTGGTGTATTGTCTATCAGGCATATGTTGATACATACTTTTCCTTACTCTGGTTAAGATTATACTGTTTTGTAACCTGTTCTTTTTACTTCATAACATGTTGGCCAACATTTCTGGAAATTCTCTTGACATCTGTAACAACATGCTTTCAGGATTCTTATCTTGATGGACACATTTTTCTCCACTTATTTCCTGTGAGTGGTTCTCAAGTCATAGTCCTTCATATTAATTCCTCCTCTATAAATCTCATCTCTGTGAGTTTATCCATTCTGCAACATTCATGTATCATCTTTTGTTGTTGACTTAAACTTTATTCAACAAATCTTAAGTGACTGCCTACCATATGCTAGGTAACAGGCTAAGGTAACCTACCCTGGGTGATTCTGAAGTTAACAGTACTGACATGACCCTGCCCTTTTGGAGCCTTTACTTGGTGGTGGGAGGCAGACGTGTAAACAGGCAGTTGTAAGTGCAGTATGTGGCACTGCAGGGTACGAGGGGGATAGAAGGGTGGGACCTTGGAAGAAATAGCATCCTAAAGGATAGTGTGAAGATAGGCAAGTAATCTGGGGAGC
The DNA here is from genome assembly GCA_004026905.1 of Hystrix cristata. Lineage (NCBI taxonomy): Eukaryota > Metazoa > Chordata > Mammalia > Rodentia > Hystricidae > Hystrix > Hystrix cristata. The sequence goes on from PVJO010007496.1 coordinate 41,412, forward strand.
AGATGACAGAGGGCAGAGCATGAGCAAAAGTTATCCCTAGAGGGCTGGTAGTAGCACGGGTTAAGTGTTTAATGACTGGGAACTACATCCCACCAAAATACTGACTCCAGGGCAATTGGAAGCATGTATGTCCTAGACTTTGGAGGCCTCTTCAAGAGTAGAAGCTAGATGTCACTGGAGTAGAAAAATAATCCTCCTTTTGAAGACTCTTAAAAGAATTTGAGTGAATACAGTACATAAAAGTAGCCTTTGATCTCACAGGATTATAATTCCAATAGTTTTTTACTGCAGTAGAGAAACCTGGAAGCAGGGTTTCTCAGGAAAAAATGAGTTGAGAGTTCCTGTTGCATCATAATTTTTTAAATGACTGGGGCTACCTGAAACTGTGAGATCATGAGTTGGGAGATGTGTGGAAAGTTGAAGATTTAAACACATAAAACAGCCTTGCTAGCAGTCTCAGAACTCTAGAGCAATAGGGCCTCCCACCTTAGCATATATAAGGGTTATCTGTCAAGTCAGTGCCTTAGCAGCCTGGAAAGGAAGGAGAAGGCCACTTGTCTTCCCAGTTGATCATAGCATCTTTTAAGTACTCATAGTTACTTGGTGTCTTGCTTGTTGTCACCTTGGAAGGTTTTCCCCAGGTCACACTGGGCTGCTACAAGTCTTTTTGGATCATAGCAAGTATTATTAAATAAGGTGCAGATTTGTTTTCTTTTGAAACTAACCTTGTGTACTTGAAAAATCAAACTAATTGTTTTCAGCTAAAAAGATGTTTTTAAAAATTATAAAGTTCTAAGTTCTAAAATTCTAAAAATTACAAGTTTTGAAATGTTCTAAGGAAAAATTAAAACTCACCCCAGATCCCACACAGAGATGAGAATTTGGCTACTTCTGTCTCTCCTAGTTACGAAGCAACATCCCCTGTCACCTGGCTGATATCTCTTGCGGATTACCCTGTAGTGCCACGCTACTGTGTGGGATGCACAAGTGTCACAGACTCTGTCACAAAGGAGAGTGCCTCGTGGATGAGGCCTGCAAGCAGCCCTGCAGCACCCCCAGAGCCGACTGTGGCCACCCGTGTATGGCACCCTGCCACCCCAGCTCCCCCTGCCCAGTGACTGCTTGTAAAGCCAAGGTGGGTATTCTAGACTTCCGATAGAGCATCGATCACTCTGGACCTGCTAGTGAATCCAGGACTGACTGCAGCAGAACCTGGGCAAGTATCTTAACTAGGGGTCATTAGTTGAGAGAAACTGCAAGTTAAGTTAGCAAGAGAAAGGTGGTAGAAATCATAAGCCTTTTATTTCAGCAGGTACCCATTGCCACCTGACCAGTTTGTCTCCCTTAGAGCACATTCTCAAGAAACTCTGATTGTCTACTCCATTTATTCAACATATGTATATAATATCTGCTTTGGGCAGGACATGGTATGAGGTTCTAGAGCGGGACCAGTGAACAAGAGAAACAGTCTTTTTTTGGAGGAGTGGGGATCAAACTCAGGGCCTTGTGCTTGCTAGGCGAGTGCACCACTATTTGAACTAAATCTCCATCTCCTAAACATAGTCTCTTATAATTTTTTGGAACAGATACTCCCTAAGTGATTGCTCAAATGATATTTATGACTGTGGTAACATAGAGGAGTAGTTCCATGCTTGTAGAGGGTGCTGTGAGAGCATGTAAATGGTCTGAGAAATCATGCAAGGCCACTCAGAGGAAGAGAGATTATGTGAGATTGGCTAGGCCTCAGTTGATTGGGCTGTGGCAAGTGTCCACTTCTGATTCACTGGTATAAACCTCATTCTAGGCTGTCCTTTCAGCCCAGATTACTAGCAGTAGTAGTTTCTAGAGAGGGGCATTTTGAACCGTATGTGTCCCTCCTAGTAGCATGTCAACTACTGTGTTATGAACTTGTATGTGTAGTTAACTTCTTTCATCTGTAAGAGTGGCATTCACTGACTCTGTTCTCTGCTGTGGTTTGATTTGGAAGAGGCTTTTTTTTTTCTAGACAGGGTCTCACTATGTAGTTTGGGTTGGTCTTAAACTTACTATGTAGCCCAAAATGGCTTTGAACTTGGAGAAATCCACCTGCCTCAGCCTCCCAAGTGCTGGGATAACAGGCATGGGCCACCACACCCAGCAGAGAGAAGCTTTAAAAGTGAAATCTGGCTGGGTGTGGTGGCACGCACCTGTAATCCCAGCACTCAAGAGGCTGAGGGAGGAGGATCGCCAAGGGTTCAAGAGTAGCTTGGGGGGCTGGGGATTTAGCTCAGCGGTTAAAGTGCTTGCCTTGCAACCACAAGGACCCGAGTTCGATCCCCAGCACCAAAAAAAAAAAAAAAAAAAAAAAAAAAGAGTAGTTTGGGCTACATAGTCCAAGGCCAGCCTGAATTAGAGTAAGACCCTGTCTGAAAAAAACAAAACCAAAACAAAACAAAACAGTGAAATCTGCTCACTCGGTTCTCATTTGCTTAGAGTGGTTCTTTGTTAATCTTATCTCAGGTAGAGCTACAGTGCGAATGTGGACGAAGAAAAGAGATGGTGATTTGCTCTGAAGCATCCAGTACTTATCAGAGGTCAGTGCTGCAGAAATGCTAATGATTGCTGGATCTAGGTGAAGGGGACCCATGTTTATTGGAAAATACTTGCATCTTCTCTAAAGGTTGAAAGGTTTTTCAAATAATTTTTTAAAAATCTACCTTCTCTGATTCAAAGAAAAAGTGTTCTCTTACGTGCTTTTTCTTCCCCGACTTCTAATTTGTAGAGGAACCTTTTCATTTTTCTTTCATCTCCTTCCCCTCTCTCTCATTTCTCCCCTTTTGGGGAGAACCAGAAGAACAGAGAACCATAGTGGTAGCTGTATCTAGAATGGAAACTGGGCTGTCAGAGTTGTACCTGGGGAGCCTGAAGCCCACTGAGGACTCCTAGACTCCCATAAAATGAGATTCCCACAACAGTAGGTGCTAGTGAAACCCGAAAGTTTATACTGTGAGATAAGAAGGAAAGATATCCTCATGTTCAATGCTTCTCCCTAGAGCGGGGCTTCTCATTGTTCTGGGAAGTATCTTTGCACATCTTCTAAAGTCTTGGAACCCACGTGATCATATCATATGGGATCTGAGCACACAGCAGTGGAGGTGTGAGGGAGGGACTGGTCGTGCCTATCTCTAGTTAGATGTGGGCGTGTACCGTGAATACACAGACATCAGATTGGCTGTCCGAATACCTTCTGAGTGCTGGACCTTGGTCTGCATGCTGAAGTGGGCGATGAGAAGTTGGGTTACCTCATCACTTCCTGGGCAGCTGCTTAGAACCTAATTAAGGACTTGTACCGTGAACATGTGACAGGTTTCCAAGACCACACCAACTGTCTCGTGGTGGATTGGTTTTGAAAGAGGTCTTCTGTGTCACTAATGTGGAGAGGTTCCTGTGAAACTGCAGTGCCTCTTCTCTTTTCTGTATTTCAGAATAGCAGCTATTTCTATGGCCTCTAAAATAACAGATATGCAGCTTGGCGATTCAGTGGAGATAAGCAAGTTAATTACCAAAAAAGAAGTTCAGCAAGCCAGGTAATTTTTAAAATGTGTATAGATGCCTCATTTCTTCTAGTTTCTAGAAGGCAACAGGTTCATTCATTTGTCTCAGTCCTCCACAGTACAGCCTTACACACAGTGTATATTCAGCATTGAGACATTGAGACCACATCTACCCCAACCCCAAGGAGTCCTGCTCTAGACGTAACTAAAAGCAGAAGAGACTTTCCAGGCCTCATCTGAGACAGTTGATAGAGGAAGGAGAGACCTAGATGTAACAGCCGAACCCACAGAAGAACAGAGAACCCTAGTGGTAACTGTACCTAGAATGGAAAATGGACTGTCAGAGTTGCGCCTGGGAAGCATGAAGCTCACTGAGGATTCCTAGACTCCCATAAAATGAGATTCCCACAACAGTGGGTGCTAGTGAAACCTGAAAGGAGGTGGCCCGATGAGCTGCTTCCTGCCCTGGAAGGAAGTCCTTCGGCAGGAGCCAGCTTTGTTTTCACATCGTCCACCTAAGGCTGTCTTGCTGGGTAAGAGCTGTACAGCCTGGGCCCTAACTTTTTCTCTTTTTATTTGCTTATCAAGGCTGGAGTGTGATGAAGAGTGTTCAGCATTGGAAAGGAAAAAGTAAGTGTTTTCAACTACTTACCTGCTTGTCTTGAGCCCTGTGTCATTAGTGGAAGGAAGCAACCCTTCCTTCAGTCAGCACCTGTTCTGAGGCTTACTGTTGTCGGGCAGCAAGAGAAATGTGATCAGGAAGAATTGAATTGTCTAAGGATAAACTACTCAGGTAATTTCAGTGTATTTCAGAAACATGAGCTATGTGGTTTTGGGTGTGAGGTAGGCATTATATGCCACCACAGACTTCTTTACTGACTGGCCAACTTCCTGATTGGATAAGAGGATTTAAAAAATACTTAACAAATTTTTTTTAATTGAAGTGTAACATAAGCATACAGGTCAGTGAATCATCAAGTCAATAGTGTTGTAACCAGCACCCAATTCAAGAAATAGAAAATTACCAGAACCTTGTCATATATTCCACAAAATACTAATATCTCTTCTGACTTTTAACACTTTATATTAGTTTTGTCTTTTTATGAACTTCATATGTTAGATGATGAAATCATATAATTTGTGTTACTTTTGTCTGGTTTCTTTCATTGCATTTGTGACACCCATTCTTGTTGTTGCATGTGGCAGTACTTTATTCATTTTCATTTTTGCATGGTATTTTATTGTATTAATGTATCATAATTTAACCATTCTGCCATTTATTTATTGATATCAGTATTGAACTATACAAATAATGCTGTTAAGAACTTTTCTTTCACTGCTGGGGATTGAACTCATTTTTGCTAGGCAAACATTTTACTCCTGAGCTCCATTCCATCCTCAGCCCCCAAGAACATTTGTGTTCTTCTCTACCGTATTTATGTATTCATTTCCATTGGCTATAACCTTAGGAGTAGAATTTCCGATTAATAGGATATGCTTGCATTCTACTTTAGTCGATTCTGCCAGTGTCCAAACCGATTATTACAAATAAACCTCCTCGCCCAGTATGTTGGAGCCTATAATCTTAGCACTTTGAGCCAGGCATGGTGGCACATGCCTGTGATCCCAATACTTAGGAGGCTGAGGCAGGAGGATCACTGTGAGTTCAAGCCCAGCCTGGGAAACTTATTGACCTAGCAAGACCTTGTCTCAAAAAAAGCAAAAGACCCAGTACTCAAAAGGCCAAGGCAGATGCATAACCATGAGTTCAAAGCCAGCCTGGGCTATGTAGTAAGTTCAAGGCTAGCATGAACTACAAAACAAGACCCTGTCTTAAAAAAACACCAATAAGATAGATAGATAGATAGAATAAATAAGTAAGTGCTGGGGATATAATTTAGTGCAAAGGCCCTCAGTTTAATCCCCAGTACAGAATATAATAATAATTATAATAACTTACACTCTTCCAGCAGGGTGGTAATTCCCATTGCTACTACACCTTTTTGTCAGCACTTGGGATTGTCAGTCTTTTTAATTTTAACCATTCTTATGGATGTGTAAGAGGATGTGTAGCCTTGCTTTACCTTGAAGTTTGACTTTAAGCAATTATGACAGTGCTTTTTGTTTGTGTTTAGTGCTGAGGATCAAGCCTAGGACCGTGCACTTGCTAGGCAAGTGCTGTACACTGAGCAGCACCCTCAGCAGCAGTAGTTCTTTAAGTGTCTAAACATGTAGAAGATACTGTGATGTCCGGTAGTGCTGCCCAGATGTTCCTTGGTCTGACCCTAATGGCAGGTCTCTAGGGAGTGCTGCTGAAATTTGCTTCCCTTTCAGAGCCATCAGGTGCAGTGTTCCCAGTTCCACAACGTGTGCCCTGAGTCCTGGGTATTAAGAAATGTAGTAAATATGCAGAAGGCCTCTAAAATGGGAAATCTGCTTCCTGTGTAGTTAAGAGACAGGTATTGTACCCCAGTCAGAACTGTCCAGAGCTCCAAAGTGAGATTACCTGGGTTTGAATCCTAGCTTCATAAACCATGTAACTGTGTAGCCTTGGGCAAGTTACATGTTCTCTCTTAAGATTTAGATTTCTTAAAAATCCATGAAAATGGTGACAGTAATATCTACTTCCCAGAGCTGTGAGAATTAAAACTAAGGCTGCTATGGACGGGCTCTTGGCACAAGCCTGGCACATAGTGAATGTCCAGTAAATAAATGTTAGTCAGTGATGAGAACTAGCTATGTTGGAAAGACTTGACTCTACTCATTGTGTGATGGCATAATGACCTTCACTATATAAAGATTCTTTCTTAAATACACTGATTTAAGGGGAGAAAACAGAATGTAAATTTGGAAAAGAAAACTCCTTCTGAAGTTACTATATGTATATTTCCACTGCAGAAACAAAAACTAGTAGGCCAGGGGCCGGGGATTTAGCTCAGTGGTTAGAGTGTTTGCCTCGCAAGCATGAGGCCCTGAGTTCGATTCCCGGTAAAAAAAAAAAAAACTAGTAGGCCAAATTCAGGCAACAGGCTTCTCATTGGTGTTTAAATTTGAATTGATGGCCAGCTAATAAAAACATCAAAAGATCTCCTTCTTAAAATTTTATTGAAAATTTAAGGTAAGACCCTCTTGAAAAATTAGAAAATCTGGGACTGGGGATTTAGCTCAAGTGGAAGAGTGCTTGCCTAGCAAGCACAGGGTCCTGAGTTTGATCCCCAGAATTCCCCCTCCCCAAAAGAAAGAAAGAAAAATGAGAAAAATCTAAGCCAGGCATCATGGCATGTATCTTTATTCCCACCTACTCAGGAGGCTGAGGCAGGAGAATTACTGGGCCCACAAGTTTAAACCAACCTGAATAAAAGAGCAGACTCTCTCCCCAAAAAACAACAGACTCAAAAAAGTAACAACAAAAATGTGATGCTAATTGTTTCTAATAGAATTCTTTCCTTCTTTACAGATTTTTATTTGTTTTGGTTTGGTTTTGGTACTAGGTTTCAGACCCAGGGCCTTATCTGCACACATGCTCTACCATGGAGCTACATCCCTAATTTCTGTACCTTATTGTTTGTTTTGTTTGAATTTTTTGAGTTTTGGGTTTTTGTTTTGTTTTTGAGACAAAAGTCTTGCTGTGTAGCCCAGGCTAGCCTTGAACTCACTGTGTAGCCCAGGCTGGCCTTGAACTTGCAACAATCCCCCTGCCTCGGCCTCCTGAATGCTGAGATTACAGGCATGTGCCACCTCGTCCAACCTGCTCCTTATTCTTAAATTAAGCCTCAGAGAAAGTCATCCCCCATTGACCATTCTCAATGATCTTACACATCCCCAAATAATCCAAATCTCCAGTATTCATTTTGCTCAGATCCATATAAATATATTTTGTTTTCTTCTATGAAAACTGTATCACATGTTGTCCCAAATTGTTATTATTCCTTCTTTAGTAAACTGATTTACTGAAATGAGATAGTTAAGGTATAAGAAATTTAGGACACAGTAGTCTATCTATGTTACTGCAGTAGTTCCTGCCTTATCCAGTTTCTGTGGTCTTCACTCATCTGTGGCCTGAAAATATTAAATGGAAAATGCCAGAAATAAAATATTCGCAGCTTTTAAATTGCACACCATTCCAAGTAGCATGATGAAATCATTCCATCCCTCACTGGATATGAATCACTCCTTTGTCCACACTAAATACAACTACTCACTAGTCACTTAGTAGCCATCTCAGTATCAAACCAACAGTTTCAGGATCACAGTGTCTGTGTTTGAGTAACCTTTATTTTACTTAATAATGGCTCCATTGTGCAAGAATAGTGATCCCAGCAATTTGGATATGCCAAAGAGAAGCCAAAAGGGCTTTCTATAAGTAAAAAGATGAAAATTCTCAACTCAAGGGAAAAAAAAATCAAATGCTGAGATTGCTAAGATCTATGGTAAGTTATTATTGTTAACCTCTTCCTGTACCTAATTTATTTTGAACTTTATTGTAGGCATGTATGTACTGGAAAAAACTGGGGCCAGTGATTTAGCTCAGTGGTCAGAGTGTCTGCCTCGCAAGCACAAGGCTCTAGTTTGATCCCTGGCACCAAAAAAAAAAAAAAAGAAAGAAAAAATGTCCACAGTTTCAGGCATCCACTGGGGGTCTTAGAATGTATCTCCTACAGATAAGGGAGAACTACTGTGTAAGAGAAATTCCCTCCACTACTTCTCTTGCATTGGCTTACTTCTGTCTTTCAGGAGGTTGGCAGAGGCATTTGATATCAGTGATGATTCTGATCCTTTCAATATACGTTCGTCAGGGTCAAAATTCAGTGATAGTTTGAAAGATGATGCCAGGTATGTATTACTTTCTTAATTGTGGCTTACAAGACAGGCTAGTATTTTAAGATGTAGTAATCAATATGTGCTCCTTCTGGGATTAAGCAAAGTAAAATTTACGTATCTATTGTATGAGATTGTGTGATATTTAGTAATCCTCCCTTGGTTTTCTCAGAACTCCCCTTGAGGAACTAGACTTTGAGTGCTGGAGATGGCACCAGTGGTTGCATTACCAAGAGCTGGACTAGACTGAATTGAGGGATCTCTGGGCCACACTGCACCTCTATAACCAAGTCCCATGGTCCTTACTTGGGGCAGTTCCCTGATAGTTGTTTTTCCTTCCTTCTCTTCTTGTATTTGTTTACTCTTTTTTTTTTTTTTCTTTTTTTTTGGTCTCATGGCATTCTGTTATCTGTCTGTTTCTGACCTCTGAAGGTTTCCTGTTGTCTGCACTTTACGGGCACACGTAGGTGGAAGGGCTTCCCAGATAGGCAGGAATCAGATGAATTAACTGTGATGGTTTCTCTTTCAGGAAGGACTTAAAGTTTGTCAGTGACGTTGAGAAAGAAATGGAAACCCTTGTGGAGGCTGTGAATAAGGTTGAACTGAACATTTCTCTAAGACCACCTTTATAAAAACCAAGTCCTAGAAACACTTTCAGCCTAGAGTAGTTATAGGAAGCAGTCACAATTTCCCTAAGGATCTTTCCTAGAAGCTCAACTGCTATAACATTCATGGAGGCCTGTCCTGGTTCAGTCATTGCAGAAAAGATATCTGCAATCAAATGAAATGTAAATAAAAATCCTGGCTCAGTGCCTAATAGGCAAAAACAACTCTAGATGAGAAGGGCTCAGTAGTGGTAGATGAAAGACTGAGTAGGGTACTCAGAAGATCTGCAAAGATCTCCCAAGAACTGCATATGGTAGAATACACTCTTTCTTTACTACCCATAGACAGACAGAAACTCTTAGGGAAAGATAAAAATCGTATGACTAGAGCTGAGGACCAGTGGGGAATGGACTTCTCAAAGAGACTAAGGCTCCTGCCCTGGAGGTGGCTAGGGATGTCCGGTAGGTAGCTTTAAGTAAAAAAGTCTTTAGTCAGAAGCAGCCAGTACTGAGAATGAGAGCATGATGACAGCTTTAGCTCTGTAGCTAATGATGGTGGATTTCCTTCCTTTTATTTCCCCTCCCTCTTCCCATTCCCTTCCCTTCCTCTCTTCTGTTACTACTACCCAGCAGGAAACTTACATGAAAGAGAAAGTGGAATACATTGCTCCTTTCCCAGTGAGGAAGTCTGAGCAAATGTATTTCCCAACCCATGTGTCTATATCTGCACACTTAGCATTGGTAGTGTAGACCACACTTTCATAGAAGTGTGATTTTCTTCCTTTTTCAGTCTTCATTTTATTTAGCCCTTCCTTGAATGTCACTCCACAGTTACAGGGCCCCTCAAGAGGAACCATTATACTGTCCACCAAAGTCTCAGTTCACTTACCCATTGTCCCTAACCCTGCCCCTCTCTTCACAAAAGCTGCCGTCCTCCCAAACCTCTCCAGACGTACGTGGCAGTTAGTGAAATGCTGTACACTGTGAAGCTCTAAGTTCACTCACCTCTTGCTGACCAAGCTGTTCTCATGGCAGTAAGGACAGTTTCAAGTGTTCTCTGTTTGCAGTTACCGTTTTCTTCAATACAGGGAAAGAACAGTAAGAAAAGCCACTGCTTCCCTCCCATGAACAGAGACCACCGCCGAATCATCCATGACCTGGCCCAGGTTTATGGCCTAGAGAGTGTGAGCTATGACAGTGAACCAAAGCGCAACGTTGTGGTCACTGCAGTGAGGTGGGTTGATCTGCTGTCACAGGAGGAGTTCTTCAGAAGGGTCCATCTGTGTTTGTTCTCTTTACTTCTCTCTCAGAAGAGGAGAAGGAAAATCTGCTTCTTTTGTACAACCATGTCACAGTGGTCTAAAGGTCTGGCCAGAGAGTGGAGCCCACACTCATTACCCAGGGCAGAGTCACCCAACATGCTCAGTGTCACATCTGCCTGGCCCGTGGCAGGTGCCAGAGGTGGCATGCCACAGGCAGAGGAAGCAGACCTGGGGCCAGAGCAGGATGCCTGCTCATCTCCCCTCTATCTCCTGTTCTCTGACCTCCCTGGCTTTCTCCTCCTAGCCTCTGGAAACAAAGAATACTGTCTTACTCTGGGAATAGTATTTGGCCTTCAGAAGAAACTAAGGCAGTGGCATGAGTCCAAAGGGGACAGGAGGTACCTAAAATCACTATCAGAGCCTGAGGGATTGGGAAGAACTTCCCAGTGAAGAAGAGCGAAGTATGACATGTAAGGAAGTAAACAACAGGCCCAGCAGGGGTGGGAAGAAGGAAGAAGGGCTTTAATGCAAGTGTCCATACTTGAGAGGGGACAGGTCATGTTAGTGTTATAGGGTAGTTTCTTTGGAAAAGGCTTGCCACTCAAAATACTCTAGGTCGTCCTCATCTCGAACAGAGAATTGGATGAGACAAGCAATAATGGTGCCAAAAAGTTTATTTGAAAAAAAGTGCAGAGTAAATGGGTATGGGAAGAAAGAGCTCTGTAGAGCAAACTTGGGCCAAACAAAGAAAAAGAGGATAAAAAGCAAAAATAAAAGTACACACTGTGTCTGAGAGAAACGACTTGAGCTACCGTGCAGACTCACACACCGTCGCAGCTCTCCATGATGGCCACTCTTCTTCCGTGTTGCGGGCATCTTCCGCAAGCTCTCAAGCAGTCCTGCATGTGGGTCCTCGAGTTGCCCTGGGATCTCGTACCTGACAACCAGCTCTGCCACATCCTATCTCCTATAACAAAGGTGCCAAAGTCAGAGACTGAGTTCCTAGCTGTCTGCTTATCTCCACAAACAGTTCTCACTTTCAGTGCTTTGTGTTTTGGCTCTTAACAGAGGGAAGTCCATTTGTCCTCCTACCATGCTGACAGCTGTGCTTGAAAGAGAAATGCAGACACGGCCCCCACCACCAATTCCTCATCACAGACATCAGACAGATAAGTAAGGGTTCTTCAGCTGCTTTTCAAAGGGACGTGTCTGGTGAGAGAAGTCAGCAAGGACTGACTGTCCTGAGCTACACCAGCCACTGGCAGCATTTTTGGGGTCAGCCTTAGATACTGTGTTCAAATATGTAGTTTGGTTGGGGTATAGATACATTTGTACAATCCAGGGGATCCTTCAGTTTGATGTGTGTAACGCTGGTTCTGCCCCAGAAAAGCAGTCACTGGACATAATTTCCACAGTGTCAATGGTGACACGGGAGTGGATTCAGTCTGTCACCCCAAATGGTTTAGAGCTGGAACATCTCGTAGTTAACAGTAGTTCCTCTGAAGATGGATGTGGTATTGGGGGTAAGAGTTGGCAGCAAAGTGGATGAGGGATACTTTCATGTTTTGTTCTGTCTGCTTCTGTATGGTTTGAAAGATTTTTAAAACAAAATCATATTAATGATTTGAAGAGAAAAGAAAAACCAAGCTGACATGCAACAAATCTGCCAGATATGTTCTCAGGAGCAAGGGAGGACTGCCATCCGTCCCTCCCTCCCTCCCCTGTTCTTTCGTATCAGGAGAGGACCCCAGCTGCTCTACTGTGACCAATGCAGTGTGGCCGAAAGTTACTCCAAAACCCAAAGGGGTCCCTGCGCCTTTCTGCCTTTCCACACAAGTCCTACCAGTATCTCCTCAGTGTTTCCTGCACAGAACCTCTAGAAGGGTGATTAGGGCAGTTTACAAGGTCACCATGAGGCTCATAGCCATTGGTGTCCCCGTGGAACTGGACAGGACGCTGTCAGCCACGAGCACTGAGTGCCAAGCAGCACCACAGGCTTGGCTCCTCTCTACCCCTAGAAGTGGACAGCCTGGATTCTGGTCAGCACGGACTGCACATCCACATAGGCAGGGTCCTGGGAATATGAGGGGCACCTCAAGACGCTGCCACAGCTGTGTGCAGTTCCACTTAGACATGACCTTGTGGAGTCGTTAGCTCATTTATGCCATGCTGTCTCTTACCCCTACTTTTTTTTGTTTTGTTTTGTTTTTGTTGTTTTTTGAGATAGCTTGAACTATGTAGTTCAGGCTAGCCTTGAACTTATTATATAGCCCAAACTGGCTTCAAACTTGAGGTGATCCTCCTGTCTCAGCCTCTCAAGTGCTGGCATTACAGGCATGTGCCAGCATGCCCAGCTTGCCCCACTGTGTTACTAAAGATTCACAAGTGTTTAATTAGCTGATCCTTAATTTTCTGAAAATCTGTGTCTGTTTTCCCCAAAGAAGAAAAGATTGATCCTCCTTTGTTTGCTTTTCAGGAATCCTGGGAGCAGTAATTTACAGAAGATAGCTAAGGAGCCAGTTATTGACTACTTTGATGTCCAGGACTGAGAAGATCAGGATGCACTTAGATCAAAGAATGGTTAGGTGTAGTGGAGACTCATTTGCCAGCAGATAAATCATGCTTGTTCCTCACTGCCTAGAAGAATCATAGCCTCACATGCTGTCCCGTGCTGATACATCCAAAGCATGAGTGTGTCAGAAATCCCCTTGTCTATTCCTATCTGTATAAAATATTCCACTGTGGCCAGATCTCTAATTGTATGGTCACGAAGTTTTCAGTCACGTATTTGAAGAGGCTTCTCATACCATCACTGTGATTCCTTTGACTGTTGAGGGAATATTGGACTTTATTTGGACAAACCAAAATTTTAGCCCAAAACCGACTTCGTGGCACTTAGTCATAGTCTCCACTGACACAAGCAAATTTCTCAGTCTGAAATAACGAACACTGAGCTGACAGACCATATGTGGAATCATACACATCATCTTAAACCGAACATCTTGTCTGTCTTTTGCCAGAAGCGCTCACAGGTCTGTTGACGTGAGCTTTTCATGTTTCCTAGTGCTGTCAGTTCTAGACTTAGGAGAGGAATCCCATTTTCTCGAGTCCCTGGCACCTGTCGTGCCATATCACTGAGCCTATACAGTGACAGTCTAGCCACCTCCTGTAATGGTAGAGGATGTGAAGCCAGCTCTTCTGCCAGGTTCACACTGTGGCCTCTGTGACTGTGTAGCCCTAACTCCTCTCTGGTTGATAAAGAGACTCACATAGACAGTTGTCCTGTGTGGCTTTTTCCTAGGCCCTCAGCAGCCATATTACTTCTCCCTGTCTCTGAGCTCTAGACCTCTAGAAGTGTTGGGACAGTCCAGAGCTTCTGCTCAGTAGCCCACCAGGAGCGTTCTTCAGGCTCCTTTAAGCCAGGACCACTGACAGTTATGTTATTCTGGCCCTCTGCATTGGCACCCTGCCGACATGGAGGCCAGACTTCCAGCAGCTTCCTTCTACTTCAGAATAAGCCTTGTACCCGAGAGCAGCAGCAGATGTGAGACATGGAATCACAAAACCAAGCACTTGACTTTTGTAAGAAGACCCTTGGGTCCTCACCCAATCAGGTTAGAGAGCCATGAGGTACAGGAGCAGGAGCAAGTGGCTGGAAAGAAGTGACAGAAAACACTGCCACCTCCCTCTGGGCCACTTAGTGCAGGGTCTGTGTCCCCACACTCAACAGAAAGCCTGTGAGCATGTGTTACATCTTTCAAGCCCATGTTGAGCAGGTAAACTACGTGTAGGACGTCAGATCTGACTTCAGATTCTAGCTTTGCCACTTGGTGCAGTGGAGATTTTATCCACCTTATCAGGGTTTGAGAATTAAATAGCAGATGTGGAGGTGACTGACCCATCAGAGATATTCAAATTCGTGAAAAGCATACATGGTATCTGGAAAATACATAAGCATCTAAGTAGAGGGGTACAGCACTGACCAGGTGAGTGTCCTGGTGCCTGCCCTGGACCAGCTTTGTGATGGGACTGTGGGAGGCAGGTGCTGGGGGTTGAGGAGTCAGCGCATGTTTTCTCTAAGAAGTCAGAGTAAATATTTCAGATGAGACTTGCGGTTTCTGTTGCAGTTAGCAAGCTCTAACTCCTTGGATAGTAAGGAATCACACCTTACTCAAGGACACTGAATAAGAATCTCATGTAATTTTTATGTGTTACAAAATTCTTGGAATTTTTTTTCCAGCCATTTAAAAATACAAAAACCATTCTTAGCTCATGAGTTGTACAAAAGCAGCCTTGATTTGGCCATGGACTTTAGTCCATCCGCCCTGTTCTAGAGCAGCTCCTAAGGCAGGAGAATAGAGGGGATTGGAGGGTCACCTTGAGGGGAGAATCCCAATCCAAAGGCTGCAGGTGTGACCCAGGAGAAAGAAGGTGAAGGGGGCAGGAGTTGGCCTGCAAAGAGGGAAGAGGCTTGTCAAGGAAGTAGGGTTTGGCAGGGAAGCTGGCCTCACTCTGGTCCCCAAAGCCACCTCAGCAGGGCGTGATGGGGGGGGCGCACTACTGATCTAGTGGATTTCTCAGCAGCAGTACTGGACACAGTTTTGGGGGGACAGGGGTGCTGGGAGTTGAACTTAGGACCTTGCACTTGCTAGGCAAGCGCTGTAGCACTAAGCTAAATCCCCAGCCCCCTGGACCCAATTTTTACAAACCTGTAGATAAGAGAAAATTCCCACCTCCACCCTGGACATGGAGGGAGCCTATGGGCACCAGAATCACATGTTTAAATTCCCTCTGGCTTGTCTGAGCTCTGAACCTCTAGAAATACTGTACCTGGACAGTTTAGAGCTGCTCCCCAGCAGCCCACCAGCATTCTTCAGGCTCCTTTAAGGCAGCTCCATAGACAGAAGTGCCAGCCAGACATGCAATGGGCCAGGGTGGGGTGCAGGACTGGAGAGGAAAGCAAGCTACCTGCAGGAGCTGTGTGAGACCCGTCTGAATCCTGTGCTGATTAGGCTTGAGAACAGGCCAGACAGGAAGGAATGTCAGGCTGAGAGATGTCAAGTCTCAGCAGAGCCTATAGATTTGGGTTGGGGGGCTCTTCCTTGTGTTGGCCTTACTTCCCACCTGAAAGCTTGGAGACCTCGTTTCCTAAGGAGAACCTGCCGGTGTGCCTCCTTTTCTAACGGGGGAGGCACGGCCACTCCCCCAGCTTTACCTTCATGGACCTGCCTTCCTCAGTTACCTGTACCTACATCCAAGGGAAAGTTCTGCCTCCTGAAATCCAGATGTCCTATACCATCTCCCCATGGCCTGTACTCCCCTCTTTGGTTTTTTTCTGAGAGAAAGTTTTGCTATGTAGTTCAGGTGGGGCTTGAACTCACTATGTAGCTCAGGCTGGCCCTGAATTCGGTGGTGATCCTCCTGCCTCAGCCTCCCAAGTGCTGGGATTACAGGCATGTGTTACTATGCCCATCTTCCACCCCCACCCCTGTTTTGTAACATACTTTGTGGTACTAGGGATTGAACCCAGGGCCTTCACTCTGAGTTACATCCCCAGCCCTTTTTTACTTTTATATTTGAGACAGTCTCACCAAATTCCCCAGGCTGAGCTTGAATTTGTGATGCTTGTGCCTCAACCTCCAGAGTGGTGGGGTCGCAGGCATGCACCACCATTCCTGGCTCTCATGACCTTTAGAGCTCAAAAATCCCCAGGAGGTTCTCAGAGCCGTCCTTGCCCGTCAGTTACAAAGTCAACCCAGAAGGGACAGGACCCCTGGGCTCACAGTATGTGCCATCAGACTGGAATCCATACCTATTTCCCTACCTAGAAGTATCCTGTACTAGGAGGAGTAAGCCCCCAGGAAACAGTGAGCTGCTCCCTCAGAGCTCACTTGAGAGTTCTGCTTCATGCCCCAGGCTGCCCTTGACATCACTCCTGATGCGTGGAGACCTGGGCATGGAAAACCCAGCTGAACAGCTACGATATCTCTTGCTTCAGCTCACTCTTCCCTGGTACAGTTTCCGCATCTGTCAGGTGGGGTAATGGCTACTGCCCATGTGCTGCCCAGAGCCACCCTGAGAGCAGTGGATGGTGAGGCAGGGTCAGGGAGTCCCAGAGAGTCTCACCAGCCTCAACGGCGTCAGCACGGCCAAGCCTCCAGCCTGTGCCGGTTCAGTCAGTGGGAGCTCTTGGGGGTGGGGCAGCAACAGTGCTGTGGTCCAGCTGCCCTGGCAAGGGTGGGGGCTTGCAGTCACCTGCCCTTGTGTTCCCGCTCACCCGTATCACCTCACTCTGCCCCCCGAATGAAGGGGTCAGAAGTGCTCACCTACCCACACTTCCCAACGGTAGAAACAGCTTCTGAGCACCTTGTAAACTCTTGAGCACAGTGCTCACCTCTTTTGTTCCTTGGAGACGAGATCTCACTAGGTCACTAAGTTTGGCCTAGGTTGGGCTGGAACTTGTGATCCTCTGCCTTGGCCTCCCAATTGCTGAGATTACAGGCATGTGCCCCCACACCTGACTGGGGAACTGAAGATCAGAGAAGTGAGGTCCCTGTCCACGATCACTCAGTGAACCTCTAGGGATGTGACACTCCAACTAGGTCTGTCTCTCTCTCCTCCATAGGCAGAGCAGAGGCGGCTCATACAGCTCATGTGGAGGCCCTGGGCAGGGTGGTTCAGCAAGGGAGGCTCAGTGAGAGGGACACTTCACTACATCTCCAAGCAGGAGACAACAGGAGCCTCTCAGAAGTCAGGGTTTTTCAACAGTGGCCGCTAGGGTGCAGTATGTATCCCCAAACCAGGCAGGGAATACTGTACCGGCAGGAAAGTCTCCAAGTTAAAAGCTTTGTAGTAGCGTTAATAACCAGTATTTTTTTTTTTAGATTGTCACATTTGCATCTATCTCTAATACTGTTCTGTCTTTACTGTTGATATACAGGGTACAGGCACAGAGAAATACGAGACACGCAGATGCAGAAAGAACAGCCATTGCAAAGACTCTACAGTGGAACACGCCACACACCATGAAGGAGCTGCAGGCCATCAGGCGATAGGGCAGCAAATGACCAGAGAGTAGCAGGCGCTGGAAAGGGGATGGGGAAATTCGATGGTGTTAGTCCTCATAAGCCACTGGAAGACTTAGGGCAGTGGAGTGAATGGTAAGATCCAGCTCATTGTTGATAGAATCACCCTGCATTCTGAGCTGAGACTAGACTGTCGGGACGAGTGGGGGAAGAGACCGGGACAGCAGTGGCTTGAGCCAGGTGACAGTGGAGGAGTGATGACAAGTGGTTGGACTCTAGGGGGACTGGAGCTACAGCTCCTAGGTAGAGTCCTTGTCTTACATACAGGAGGCTCTGGGTTCAATTCCCACCCAAATGGAAAAAAAAAAGTGGCTAGATTCTGGGTACATTTGTAGATAACACCTAAAGGGTTTGCTGACAGCTGGGATGTAGGATGTGAGAGAGAGAGAGGAGTCGGGGATGATTTCAAAGTTTTTGGACTAAGTTGGAAGACTGGATTTGCCATTTACTGAGATAGGAAAGAGTGTGGGAGGAGCAGGCTTGAGGGAGAAAATCTGTCCAGTAAGCAGCTGTACATGGGAGTCTGAAATTTGGAGCCAAGACTGGGCTAGACATCTAATTTGGGGAGCTGTGGCTTATAATGATATTTAAAGGCCAGTGAGATTGCATCAGGAAGGCGGAGAAAGAGAAGAGGTACAAGATGAGGCTCTGGGCACTGCACCCTCTAGGGGACAGGAGCTGAGGACAAGGCACAGGAGCTGAGGAGTGCCACCTCCAGCCACTCCCTGCCTGCTGAGCAGCCTGCGCCTCCCAACAAGTGAAGCACCCACCACGCCACATCCTGGCGAGCAAGACTCCACCCCTGTGCGTGTAACAGATGTCCCAAAGGCAGGGTCAGAGCAGGGAAAGGAAAAACTGCCGGATGAGGCAACACCTTCCTGGCTCCGAGACTGTCGAATAGCTGAGGGGTTCATTGGGCATCCCTGCCACTCCGCAAACTGTGCCTCCCTTAGCCTGTCTTCCCTCTGGAGCCAGGGCCAGGCAGGGCAGGTGTAAAGGAATGGCAGGACGGCTTGATGGCCCTGGCAGGGTTGTTCCAGTAGCCTGTGGCAGTCCCCATTTGAAGACTCCTGATCAGCTGGCTGGATTTGATGGCTCCCCAGAGGACTCAAAGGCCCGGTCCTAGATGTCTGGCTTCATTCGTGTGTCTGTGTGGCCCTGGCTCTGAGCTGTGCTTCTTCTCCCTGAGCCCTGAGCAGCTATGTGCCTCCAGCCTCTGCTCACGTGGGCTTCCCCACAGGTGCACAGCGTCTTCTCCAGAACCTCTGCACACACTCTCCTGCACTCCTGTCTTGGTACCCGGACACAGAGATAAGAATCTGAAACCATGAGCTCTCGCGAACTCCAGCCAGCCTTGCTTCCTCACAGGGGAAGGCTGATGGCAAAATTAATCCCCATTTCCTCTGAGTCTCACTGTCCTTATTTTATGATTGAGCAAACTGAGGCCCAGAGAGGTTAAATAACCTGCCCAAAGTTCAGCTGTGGACACTTGAGTGCCTGGTTTGTTTGTTTTTTTTTTTTAATTTGGGGGTTTTGATTTGAATTGAGACAGGGTCTCATTCTGTTGCCCAGGCTGGCCTCAAACTCCTGGGTTCAAGTGTCCTTCCTCAGCCTCCCAAGAAACTGGGACTATAAGTGCATGCCACCATACCTGGCTATTTTGTTTCTTGAAAGTTTGCTTTATTGTTCTCTTAACTGTATCTATATATTATTTACACTCTTGCTTACAGAATATATTTCAGAATTTAAAACCAATAACTAGCCAAGATCACATCCTTGTGTACACGGGCTTAAGAGGTACAATGACAAGGGCAGGAGTCCTACCCGTTGTGGAGCTCATGTCCCTTGCCTTTTTCCTCATGTGTAGCATGAGCGTGATGACGTGAGGATCACATGAGGACGCTAACAGTAAACAGATACACTCCCGTGTGCCAGGCTTATCCTGGTCCTCACAGCAGCTCAGTGAGGTGGAAGCGATCGTTCCATTTTACCTGAGTTCACACGGCTAGTGTCAGAGCAGATATTTGCACCCAGCCGGGCTGGCTTCACTGTGCTCTTCAGTGCCACAGTAAGAGTCCTGCTGTATCCGGGACAGCTGGGATCACCCTAAACTCTACTGTTCCCACTCTGAGATCCACAGGTCCTGGGTGTGGCCACAGCCTCCTCATGTTGGGGTCTGGGCCTGAGGTAGCTGTCCCACCTCTTCCTAGTTGCAGGCCCCCATCAGAGAGAGGACAGAATAAAACCAGCCAGAGCAGTGATGCCAGTGTCCTGAAAAGTGAATGAGAGAGCAGGCCAGACAGGAAGTAAAGGGCTCTTCCTGAGGCTGGGACCACCAGGCTGAAGACCAAACCTTTATCAGCAAATCCTCACAGAGGCCTGGCCTGAGGCTAGCAGCTGTTCCTGGCCAATCGCTATTCCCATCCCTATTCTCATCTCAACGGAAGCCTCAGCTGGAGAGGGGACGGCGTGGAGAGTGGATCATAACGTGAGCTTCAGAGTTCTGGAAGAAGTCAGAGCTGGGAGGCCCTCAGACTCTAACAGATCCAAGCATTATTGTATAGATGGGAAAATGAGGCCCAGTCAGGGGAGGAGTGTTTAGGTCAGTCACATAGCCAATCTGTGCTATGCTGGGACTACAAGAACAGGAGAGCAGCAGGGGTGTGTGTGTGTGTCTGTGTGTGTGTGTCTGTGTGTGTGTGTCTGTAAAGCAGGAGGAAGGGAAGAAGAAAGTGAACAAGCACACAAGATAGTGCAAAGCCAAGAACAAGGACCCACAGGTGCTATGACGTCCACCACACCCATCCTGGCTGCTTCCGTCCTTCCTTCCTTCCTTCCTGCCTTTCCCCTCCAGAGACCTCCCTCCTCTCTGCCCCAGTCCTTGTCCTCACCTCGACCCTGGCTCCAGTCCACCTCTACTTCCTTCTCAGACCCCTTCATCTCCCACCGCCCCTCCCTCTTTCCACTCTCACGCAGTGGCCCTCCAGGCTCCTCATCATGGGCTTTGCCCTGCTGGCTGGTTCTCCGCCTGGCGCTCTTACCCCAGCGTCCACACGCTTCACTCCCTCACCCCTCCCTCCAGGTCTTTCCTCAATGCCGCCTTCTCGACAAGGCCTTCTGCTCTTCACACCTCCCCACACAGTCTATCCTCCCTTCCTGGTTTCCTTTCTTAGACCATATACTTTGCACAAAATTTGAGCTCCATGAGAACAAGGACCCTTTTTTGTCTCCCTTGTGCCTATATCTTCAGTGCTAGCATGGTGTCTGCTACGTTGTAGGCTCAACCAGAGTCTGCTGTGAGAATGGAAAGGTCACTCTGTGACTGGGGCCAGGGCTCGTCTGAGCCTGACATTGGAACCAGACCCTGCAAAATGTGACAGGGATCAGGCCAAGTGTAAGTAGCAGAGCAGGGGCCAGCAGGCAAGGGTTCTAGATGGACCCCACTGGCTGCCCTGCCTCTAGGGCCACCTGCCAGGTACATGAGACTGAGGGCTTGGGGTCATCTCCTGGAACGCCATGAAGGAAAAAGGCCACTTCCTCACGCACACAGGGCCACTGGAGCTAAGAGAAGGGGAGGGGCTTGCCCAAGGTCAAAGAGGGAGTCCGGGTACAGCTAGCTACAGGCTTCCAGCTGTCAGCCCATTCCTGGGCACTCCCAGCCCTGGCTCCCCTGGCAGGCTTCCCCTCAGCATGGACACCAGTCCTACTCAAGCCTCTCCCCACTTCCTGGGTTCTGGATGATCTTAGTAGGCTCCTTGCCTGTCACCCTCTCTCTCCCCATTTTCACACAGCTGTTTCTTTTTGTTTTTAAAATATATGGTACATACATATAAATGTCATATTTATATATTACCAAACACAATTATATAACATATCCAGACTTCCCAAATCTCCTCCTTCAGTTCTTTTCTGTGCTCCAGACCATATAAAAGGTTTAGCTGCAAGTGTTTTTTGAGCATTTATTCTGCAGGCACTATTCTCACATTTTACACGTTAAGCACATTTAACATTCAGTATAATACAAATGGTAGGGGGAAAAAAACAGCAGGGAATACTCTTATCCCCATTTTACAAACGACCAAGGCCCAGAGATTCTGAGTAGTTTGCCTAAAGCCACGCACCTCTCACCCCCCACCCCCACAAGTCCAGTGACAACTCAAACTCAACATGTCTGTGACACAGCTGACCATCTTCTTCTCCAAACCAGTCCCATGTTGTGTTCTGCCCGCAGCCAAACCCGAAATGAAGCCATCCCTGACTCCTCCCTCACCCACTCCTTCATCCAGACCAAGCCCTTGTCCTGCCAGCTGTATCTCCTGTTCACGCCACAGGGCTGACCCACTAGGCACCCTGCTGCTCCTCCCGGGTTATTGATTCTCATCACATTTTTTAATGCCCTATTTCCGGCCATTTCCAGGTCCACGCAATGCAGCTTAAGGGGCCTTCTAAATCATCTTACCATGTCCTCCACCTCCAAAAGGAAGTCTAGCTCCCTGTTATGGTTCAGATCTGGAATGCCCTCCTCATGTGTTCAGAAGTGGGGCTTTAAAACCTGACTGGACCGTGGGGCTGCTGTACTCAAGCAGCGGATTCATGGCCAGAAAAGGTCACTGAGGCCATGACCGGGAAGGGTGTCTCTCCCTCCCTTCTCTCTCTGCTTCCCAGGAAAAAAGTGAGCAGCTTTCTTCCTGCTCTTCTGCATTGGAGCCAGCCAAGCATGAACTGTAACCATGAGCCCAAATAAACCTCTCTTCCTTTAGGTTGTGGGAGTCTGGTGTTGGTCCCAGCAGTGAGAGAGTACCTTAAGAAAGATACTTCCTCTGCCCCTGTCCTCTCAAACTGTAAAGGCTGGCTCTCAGCCCCAGGAAGGACGTCCCCTGCCCCCACGCTGCTGTGTCTCCTCTGGAGAGCCATTCCTGACCTCGCCCAGAGGCTGGCCACAGACCCTCTCCTAGCCCCACAGCCTTGCCCCACCTTAGCTCCTTCCTCCTAAGCATCTGTTCCCCAGCAGATTGCCGCATCTACTCTTTAGAGACAGAGACAGCCCCAGTCACATGCATTAGGCCTCCCAGGTGCCCAGGCAGGGCTTCTCCGTAACTGTGGAAAGCTAACTGCATGAGTGACAGCAGAAACCATGGTGATGCTACTTTCTGAGTTCCAGAAAGCAGGCTGATTCCTGCTCGGCCACCATCAGCAGGTCCGAAATCACCTCTGCCACCCAACTTCTCGCCTGTTTCCCTTGAGCTCTGTGAGACTTTTTTCTTGTCTCTGCACCTGTTTGAAGGAATTTTCTGTTGCATCTTCTTTTTCAACGGTGGCATTCCTTCACGTGGGAGAGGTCTGGGATCGGGAAGGAGGAAGAGCCTAACCCCTTGCCCACTTTTGACCCATGCCAAGCAGCCACAAGTAAAAATTAATTCTTGGAACAAGGACAAAAAAAGTCTTAACTTTTTATATACAATTATCTGTATGTACAAAGCACAGAAACATCCCATAAACCTATGTGGTACACCTATGTATTAAAATGTGTAAGAAAAAAAATATATCTAAAAGGCTGCCGAGGAGAACCCTAAAGGAAAAAAAAGCTTCAGAAATTCTGATTTACCCCATGGGGCCTTGCCTTGTATAACAAGAACTGGCCAGGACCAGAGGAAGGCAGAACCCGGGACCATCCAGAGTCATATCCCAGGACACCCTCAAGGCATCTCCAGAGTTGGCCCCAAACCACCTAGCTCTGATCCTTCCCCAAACCATCCCCTCTCTCCCCTATATCTGAAAGTCCACCATTCTGGGCCTGGCATCCTTACATCTTGCCCTCAGGCCACAGGTCACTTACCCAGTCTCCCCAGCTCCCAGGGATGGAAGGAACTGAGGTCTCTCAGCTCTGGGCGCCAGCCTGGAGCTAAGACATAGCCCAGGAGCTCCCAGAAGAACCCGGGAGGGACATCGAACCACAGGAGGGCTCAGGATATGAGGGCGCCACCATGGGACGAGGCTTTCTTAACTGGGGCGGGGTTGAGGTCACAAACTCTCCTTAGAAGTGCTCCAGGGGCATGGGTGGGACAGGCTGGGTTACAGCTATGTTGGCAGGGGTTCTAGGGACAGGAGCAAGGGAAGCTGTCACACATGGGTTGGTCTTGGGCAATATAGTTATCATGTGGTCTTCACACACCATGGAGTTCTCCAGTCTCTGGGGTTCTTGTGGGATGCCAATGAAAACCAGGTAGACAATGCCGCCTAGGTAGGCACCTAGGGGTGGTGCCACAACTGGCACCCACCACCAGTTGTCCCTGGCAACACAAGCAAGAGGCAGAGACCTGATGAGGGGGCCAATGCCGAGGATGGCACTCCCATCCTCCTCAGGCCAAGATAGATGAGCAGAGGGGCCACCTCCATCCTACCTCAGAGAACGCCCTCGCCCAAGGTCCCAGCCAGCCTCAGCCGGCCTCAGCCTGACTCAGGGATGTGGGTTTGATACTTAGTCCTGAAGCAAAACCAGCATCTGTGCTAGTCTCAGGAAACATTGGGGAGCAGGACTTTCGTATGCTGCTCCTAACAACATCTTACCCCTCTGCATACAGGGGACCCACAGAACACTTGCAGGAATGGGGTCTGGCAGGGGCGGTACCTGAACACCTCTTTGCCCCAGCCAGCAATGAAGGTGAAGAAGCGAGGAGGCAGGTCCCGAGACGGGTTGATAGCGTATCCTGTGTTCATGCCTAAAGACACCCCGATCGTAACGACGAGAATGCCGATCACCAGGGCCTGGGTGCCTTGCAGCGCTGGGTTGTTCTCCTTGTCCGTGATGGCAAAGAGACACAGCTGGAGCATCCCCGTCAGTAACACCTGGGAAGGAGACACTCTAGCAGCCCACCAGGGTCCTAATGAAGCCACAGTGCCCCAGTCGTGCCCCAAACCCCGAGATGCTGGCAGAGGCGTCTCTTAGGAAAGTGCCCACCCAGAATTCTTGTCCTCTTTATCAAGCAGGAGAGGTGGGTTTGGGGAGAGGGACCACTGACCTCATTCAGGAAGCCCCACCATAGGGTCATGTAGTCAGGAAGGTAGGTGGCAAAAATGCCAGCGGTGGCTGTAGGACCCATCACTGTCAGCTGTCCCCCCGAGAAGCAGAGAATAGCCACTGTGGAGAGACTGAGCTTAGCCCCACTGGTTAACCCCAGGAGTAGGGCGGTGGGGTGATGTGGGGAGCACCCCCACCCAAGACTTTTTTGTCCTAAACAGTTTTACAGCACCAACATCTGATCTGCGCAAGTTTCAGAGAAGGCTACAGCCAGATGCGGACAGCCAGGGTGCAGCACTCACTATAGAAGAGGCCATAGATGGTGGCAGCAGCCAGGAAGGAGCCCAGGAACTGACCCAGCACGTACACGGGGAACTTTTTCCAGGGCATGCGGCCTAGTGCACAGCTGGTGAAGGTCACAGCCGCGTTCATGTGGGCCCCTGTGGGGAGGGAGAGGAGTGTCGGGGGGCAAGAGCAGAAACAAACAGCAAAATGAATGATACTGGCAGCAACAATAATACATAATAAGGGCCAGTGAGATGGACTGTTTTCTAGGACAAGAGCCCTCCTGTATAACTCTGCATCCACCCCACAAAGCAGGGACCGCCATCTCCATTTCACCATTAAGGAAAGTGAGGAACAGAAAAGGGAAATAATTTGCCTAGGATGACCTAGCTCAGTGGAGGCGAACCTATGGCACAGGAGCCACAGCGGACTATTTGTATCGTTGAAAGCTCTAAAAGGTTCGCAATCGCTGACCTAGCTAGTAAAAACGGCAAGTCGGGGAGCCCGTGCAGAGTCTGGGGAAGACACAGGCAGAAGCAAGGGGTTCAGGGGCCTTCTCCTCCCTCCAGGGGCCAGAAAGTTTGTGTCAGAGAAAGGGCTGCCTGGAGACGGGCAGGAAACAGCCTTCCAGAAATAGCCGGCCTCCCCCAGCCAGGAGGGGACTGGGCTCACTCACCTGAAATGCTGCCTGCCAAGTGCACCCCCATGGTGACTCCAAAGCCAAAACCCAAGTTCACTCCAAGGTAGCTTCCAAATTTGTTATTTCCTAGAACCATCTGGGCCACAGATCCAAGGCCAAAGACCTGCGAAGGAGGACTTCTGAGAGCCCAGCCTTCCCAGAGCCCCAACTCAGAGGAAGGCTCAGAGTTTAGTCCTAGCTCCTCACCATGCCCGTGCCCCGGGCCTCCCCGATGCTGCCCTTAAAGACCCTCCGCCATGTTTTCTTCCTCCACAGCTTTCTCTCTCACAATCTCCTTCCTTGCCGCCAGAGAAGCCTCTCAGACCAATGAGAGCTGGGTGGTGAGTGTGGAAAGAGCCAGGATTGGGGTGGCAAAGTCAGAGGCCCTCATGATGTATCCGGGCACCTCAATCCCCATCAAGCCCACCTGCAGTTTGGAGGTGGGCGCAGGGCTTCAAGGATGGCTGGTGTGGATTGCACTCCTCACAGCATCTCACTCTCCAGGCTAGTCTGAAGGATGCTTCCAATAGTACTTCTGAAGGAAGGACTATTCTTCTCCCCATTTGAAAAATGGGAAACTGGGCTGGGGATTTAGCTCAGTGGTTAGAGTGCTTGTCTAGCAGACGCAAGGCCCTGAGTTCGATCCCCAGCACCAAAAAAAAAAAAAAAAAAAAAAAAGAAGAAGAAGAAGAAGAAAAGAAAAATGGGAAACCTGAAGCACCAAGGCCACCCACTGTAACATGATGAACCAGTATTGAGTCCAGGCAGTCATCTATGCCAGATGGCCTCAGACCAGACAAGCACATGTCTCCGCCCATGCCTTGCTCTCTCGTGCTGCATATGCTGTTCCCTCTGCTGCAGCACCCAGTCCTCCATCCTGGACATTTGATATTCTCCAAGGCCAGCATCATACGGCACCTCTTTGGGAATATCTGTGCTTTAGACATGTGGTTATTATTTTTGTTCTGTTGTGGTATTGGGGATCGAACCCAGTGCCTTCATGCAGAGCATGTCCCCAGCCCTTTCTTTATGTTTTGCTTTTGCGATGGGGTCTTGCAGTCATTAAATTGCATAGGCTGAGCTTGAATTTTTGCTCCTCCTGCCTCAGCCTTCCAGAGTGCTAGAATTACAGGAAAGCACCACAACAACCAGCTTGGACATATAGTTTCATTTTGGTTTGATTTGGTTTGGTTTTAGTTTGGTTTTGTCATTTTGTTTTGTTTTTGTTTTTGTTTTGGGACAGGGTCTCACTCTGTAGTTCAGGCTGGCCTCAAATTCATGGCGAGCCTCCTCAGCCTCCCAAGTGCTGGGATTACAGGCATGTGCCACAATGCCCTGCTTAGTTTTGGTTTTTTGAGACAGGATCTCACTATGTATTTCAGGTTGACCTTGAATTCACTATGTAGCCCAGGCTGGCCTTGAACTCACAGCAGTCTTCCTGCCTCAGCCTCCTTAGGGCTGGGATTACAGGCGTGTGCCACCATGCCTAGTGGACGTATAGTTTTTGAAGGAACTTTAAAGGTTCAGAGTGCTGGAAATCAGCCACTGACTGCATGTGGTTATTATGTGCTTGAAATGTAGTTGGTCCACCAGACACAGTGGCATGCGTCTGAAATCCCAGCACTCTGGGAGGCTGATGCAGGAGGATCTCAAGTTCAAGCCCACCCTGAGCAATTTAGAAATTTAGTGATACCCTGTCTCAAAATAATAAATAAAAGGGCTGGGGATGTAGCTCAGTGTGATGGCCCTGTGTTCCCCAGTATTGTAAAACCAACAAAACATTCAGAGGCTGACCTCAGACTTGCAATCCTCCCGCCTCAGTCTTCCGAGTAGCCAGCTTACGGGTATGTGCCACCACGCCTGGTTTGTTATACTGGTTTAAATCGAGAGACTTGAGCATACTTATAGACTGTGAGACACACAGGCTGAAGATAAAGGAGAGAGAAAATGACACAGCCACATACTTGAGTGGACTGGAGGGATGGACTGAGAAGAATTGGAGGGGTCATCCAGGAAGGAGGGGACCTGTCCTGGTTGAAGAGAGATGTATGGAGGTACAGGTAGATAATAGGTGGTAGGAGGGACAGGAAGGTGAGGAAGTGGACTCAGCTCATTTGACGATTTTCTCTGTCAAGCAGGAGATGAAGTCATTTGCTGGTTTAAAAATGATGGGCAGAGCTTGTCTAGGAAGTGCAAGACCTCGAGTTCAATCCCCAGCACCCCTCACAAAAAAAATGATGGGCCGAGTATAGAGCAACTTTGGGGAAGTCTGAGTAATGTGAGACAGCTCAGGTAAGGCAGAGGAGAGGCAGCTGAACAGGAGCCCAGGACAGGTGCAGGAGCGGGACAGCCAGCCAGCGGTGGGCTGGCTTAGGGTCCAGGAGAAGATACAGCAAGAGAAGACAGGAGCCACTGCAGGTGGGATGGAAGGGCCGTGCCGGGCCAGGCCAGCCAGAAGTACAGGCCTGGGGCAGGTGTGGAGGGCCCCCCAATTCCATTTCCCCCATGTGGATAGTGAATGAACCCTACATGATCTGGGTGAGGGTTGCCAACTGGCAACGCTTACACCTAGTCCCCCAGCACACAGGTTGTGTTTGGACATTTGGCTTTGATGATGAGAAGATTCAGCTCCCCTTGAGAAACGAGACACTTGAGCAATGCTGGCCTGCATTCCTCCCTCCGTGGCAAGAGCCAGCTGGAGCAGCATCAGCTACACCCTTACTCCGGTCTGTGATTTGCAGCTGACCGTCTCCACCCTGAGTTGACTCTTGGCCGCTGTAGCATGAGTTGGCGAGCCTTGCCCTGTGGCTCGCATACCTACACAAGCAGACCGCACCAGACCCTGGATGTGAGTTTCCAGGGCCATGATGACTCCAGCCCCTCCCCTCCCCGGTCAGTGAACAGAGCCAACAGCCAGGAAGCCAGCTCCACGAACAACAACCCTGGAGTTGCAGAGTAGAACAATCATTTCCCTCATATTGGCTGCAATAAATGGGGCCCAAGGTCACACTAGCCTTTTTGGGCAACAAAACCTTTACCCTGGTGATTCACTGAACTTCCTATGAATTGAAAAAGCCCCCATTTCTTGGCACAGGCCTGGTAACTTAAAATAACAACAACGTAATCTACATAGCAAATGTTTTTGCTGCCAGTTACCGATGGGGAAACAGAGGCCCAGAGAGGGGTCTTGAACTATTCAAAGCCTGAAAGCAAAGACCTTTCCCCAGCTGGGGGAGAGTTAACAAGCCAGTCTTAGAAAGCCTGCCAACTCCAGGGTTTGCAGAGACAGCTCGGAGTGCTTGCCCACCACAAGGGCCTGAGCAGAACAACAAAAAGACCTGCTATCTCTAAGCTAAGAGACGGAGCAAAGAGATTAAAGGGCAATACTGTGATACTAAACTGGATTGGATTTCATCATAATTTAAAGTGTGACCTTGGACAAGTGACTTAGTCTCATAGACCTCAGTTTCCCAGTCTGTAAAATGAGGTAATAATAGTATCCACCTGTAGGGCCATTATGGGTTTATTTTTGTTTTGTTTTGTTTTTTGGTTTTTTTTGTTTGTTTGTTTGTTTGGGCTGGTTGGTTTGGTTTGGTTTGTTTTGGTTTTTTTAAGACAAGGCCTGGCTATGTAGTTCAGGCTGGCCTTGAGTTCACTGTGTAGCCCAGGCTGACCTCAAACCCACAGCAATCCTCCTGTCTCAGCCACCCCACCCAGCTTTCTAGGGTCATTGTGATGATTTGGGAAGGTGCTGCATGTAAGGGGCTTAGCATCACAGTGCTTTCCATGCAGGAGATATTCAATAATACAAATAAAAGAAAGAAGGCAGACGTGGGCAGGTATCAAGACAGGATGCCAGTCCCTGCTTTCCTCAAGTGCGCTCCAAGGAGGCACCTCCTGCTTCCAAGTTTCCAAGTTTAACAGCCCTCATGACACTGGAATGTTTTGTCATAAATGAATTACTCTGTTCTGGATTAAGGAGGGACAGAACCTCGCTGTTCTTCTTATGGCTCAGAAGTGAAAGCAAGTGAGGGATGAAGGGAAGTGGGTGGGATGTAGGGAGGAGAGAGTAGCTGAGAACACTTGTCACAACATCAAGGGGCCAACTCGGGTGTGCTCCATGTGTGCTGGATGCTGGCACTAGGCCATCTTCACGTAGTCTGCCAGCTCAGTGTTAGGGTTCCAGTTTACCAACAAGGGAGCTGATGTCCTGAACAGTTAAAGGCTTAAGAAAGATCACACAGCTAGAAGACAGCAAAGCTAGAACTCAAACGCAGCTCCAGAGCCCATGAACACTGGCTTCCGCATACTTAGGAGGTGAGAAGATAGGATTGAGAGCCAGAGAGAGACCTGCCCACCGCCAGCTGCTGACTTAGGATCAGGATCAGGGTCAAGATAAGAAGCCGAGGGGCTGGGGATTTAGCTCAGCGGTAGAGTGCTTGCCTTGCAAGCACAAGGCCCTGAGTTCAATCCCCGGTACCAAAAAAAAAAAAAAAAAAGAAGCCGGGTATCTAGAGTCCTTCTGATATGCATTCACTCATTCTCTCTGGACCATTTTTATAACTGCCCCTCATATATATATATATATACACATATATTTTTTTTTAATTTACCAAGAACATGTATTGGTACATTGTATACATAGTATTCCTCATAGTTAATTTGTACCTGTACATGATACATCTTGGTTCCCCCCTCTTCTCCACCCCTCCCTTCCATTCCCCCTTCCCCACTTTATTTACAACAGCTTTGTTTACATTTTTCCATTTTCTCCCCTTTTTACTTTCTTTTCTTTTTCCCTTCCTTCTCCCCACCCCCATAGTTCTCCTCCATTTTGAATAGTATCTTTCTTTTACATAATATCTATTATACCTTTTTGTCCTTATTTAGACTTACAGTTTCTCATATCAGAAACAATTCAATATGTAATCATGTGTGTCTGATGCCACTCATATTCTAATGATAATGAACTTTACCATCTTCTTTCTTTCCAACCCAATCTCTCTCTCTCCCTCTCTCTCTCTCTCTCTTTCTCTCTCTCTCATTTTGTTTTCTTTTGGGGGGGGTTCTGGGGATTGAACTCAGGGCCTTGTGCTTGCAAGGCAAGCACTCTACCGCTGAGCTAAATCCCCAGCCCCTCATTTTGTTTTTTGAGATAGTGTCTCGCTATGTAGTTCAGGCCGACCTTGAACTCACTATGTAGCCCAAGCTGGCCTCAGACTCAGAGCAATCCCCCTGCCTGTCTCCTGAATGCCACCACATCTCTGTTGAGCTCCAGAGCCCTGTATTTATGTCCTGAATTTTCCCCCTGGCATTTCAGCTGGTCACATCCAAACTGACGTCGCCTTTGGCCCTGTGCTAGCCCTTGCTCCAGAATGACCCGTCAGCACTTACTCCGCTTCTCACACTTGCAGTCTCCTTGAGTCCCTCTTCTATAGCTCCTCCAACATGTGCTGTCTTTTCTATCCCCAGCCCCATGGCCACCCGCTCTCTATCCTCAGGTATGACAGCAGCCTCTTAGTGGACACCCCGGTCCAGGCTTCCCTGTCCTGCTTAGCCTCTACAATGCAACCACAATTACTTCTAAAATGCAAAGCTGACCATACCACTCCCCTACTTGGTAACCTTCAAGGTCTCCCCATTGCCCTCAGGATTAATTCTCAAAGACTGACATTCAAGTTTTTCATTAACCCCATTTTACCCTTAGTTTTCCTTCTTACCACTTCCAGCCACAATTTATGACACTCAAGCTTGTGGTCTCTATCCTTCCTGGCACATTTGGAGCCTTTTCTATGAGCACAAGTTCTGCTGACAATGAGAGAGTCAGCAAAATACTCCAGGCTCTGTTCCAAAAAGACTTGGTGAGATATTGGTTGTGGTGGCACATACCTCTGGGAGGCAGAAGGAGTCCAAGTAGGAGCCCAGGATGAGTGAATAAGCAAGATCTTGTCTCAAAAAATCAAAAGGTGGCTGGGAATGTAGCTCAGTGTGAAGACCCTGGGTTCAATACCAATACTTAAAAAAAAAAAAAAGATAATGAGAAAGGCTTCTCTCACGCTCCTCTGCTTATTTCTGAGGCTCCCAGCTCAGAGACAGGAGAAGGAACAATGTGATCCATGGAGTCAGCGGCGGGGAGGGGTTCATGAACCGCACCCCATCTGCCCACTCACCATCATGACGTACGTGCTCATGAACTCGGCCAGGAATTCCCGCACCATCTCCTTCTGCAGTATGGCTCGCATCCTCACTAGCACAGGCCAGGAGACCATCTTGGAACCGTGAGTGGACCTGAAGCAGCAGCCCGAGCCCGGGGACAGAAAAGAGACTCAAGTCCACCTACTGCTCATCAGCCCTTTACTCATGACTGAGTTAATAGATAACCCAGCAGCCTTCCCGTGTGCACCTCCCTGTGCCCAGGACAGCTGGGGCAAGTGGGGTGGGAAACACCTACAGCCACAGGGACATGGAGAAGAACTTGGGCAGATGGCCCGGCCAGGCTCCTTCTGCCTTCTAGAAGGAAATGGGCAGCTGGGAAGGGTGCGCCAACACAGCCACTTTGCAGAGGGAGCAGTTGGAGAACTAAATTACAATGTGCAGTGGTGAGGAGCTGCTGAGGAGAAGCAGGGTGGAGGAAGCAGGCCAGAGAATAGAGCTCGGCTGTTTGTCTTCTGTCTGCCTGTCTGCAGGAACCAAAGCTTGAGGGTCACAGGCCAGGACCTGGCAACAAGGAGGCACTCTGCAAACCATATGGGATGTGACAAAGTCTGATGCTCCCCTCGGTGAGGCCAGAAACATGCACCAAGTTCTGCTGAAGATGAAGGGGTCAGCAAAATGCACCCAGCTCTGCATGCAGACGCCACCAAGAGATGTTTGTGAGAGAGAGGAAGGGGAGGATGGGATGGGGTCTCACTTCCTGGTTTATCCTCAGTGTCTAGCAGTGCCAGGCCCATGGGAGATGTGCAAGAAAGACAGGTTGGATGAATGAGACCTGGGAAATCTGTCTCTTGTGCTCAACTAGATCCCAGAGTTGCCTATAGTGCCTGGCACTTGGTAAGTATTCATTCAATGAATGCATGGTTGGATGGACAAACAGATGAAAAACCAAGTTTCAGGCCCAACATCTGTACTGGGGAAGATACAGGATTGGTGTTTAGGGAAAGTGCTGGGATCTAGAGGATAATAGGAAGAAGAGGGCAGGTGGTGGCTAAATCAGCCATGAATTAGAGTGGCGGCAGAAACAATGGCAGGAGGATACACATTCTGTGATATGGGTGACTAAATGTAAGGCGGGGGGAGAGGGAATCGGCAAGGACACAGCTTTCAGCTGGAAATGGTAGCACAATGTAATCCCCACAGGCCGAGGGAGGAGGATGGCAAGTTCAAGCCCAGCCTGGGCAATACAACTTAGCAACGTAGGGAGACACTGTCCTAAAGGGAAAAGTAAAAAGGGGGCGCTTAGGGGCTGGGGATTTAGCTCAGTGGTTAGAGTGCTTGCCTTACAAGCACAAGGCTCTGAGTTCGATTCCCAGCACCAAAAAAAAAAAAAAAAGGAGGGGCTCTTAAAAAATAGGGCTGGGGATGTATCTCAGTGCAGAGGCACTGAGTTCAGTCCCTAGCGCTGGAATAAAACAAAAACAAAAACAAAACAATAAAAAGGACATGGCTTTAACTTCTGGCTTAAGCAACTGAGGCGAAGGGACCCTGTCTGAGCTGAGACCACGGGAAGAGGAAGCAGTGGAGGAGGTGGCTTGCAACAGGGATCTGGGTTGTGTCTAGGACAATAGCAGGTGTTTGGAAGCAGAAGCTAAAGCTCAGGAGGGAGATATAGGCTAAAGATAGCAATGTCATCAGTACAGGCAGTAACCATTCATTCTCTCCATACGAGAGTCAGACTCAGGTGAACATCCTGCGCATGTGGAGCTGACAGCAATGAAATGTAATCCACAAGTGCCTATGTGTATCAGAAGGTGGTGAGTCCTGTGAGGGAAAGCAGGGTATGGAGAGGGGAACTGGGAGTCTGTGTGTACAGGGGTTCAGGTAGGGTTATCAGGTCAGCATCACTGAGAAGGTGGCAATGGAAAGGACACAAAGGACCTGCAGGAACAAGCCATGTGGTGTCTGCAGAAAGCAAAGTAAGTTGAGCTGGGTATGGTGATCCACACTTGTAATCACAGCACTCTGGGGAGGATGAGGCAGGAGGATCACAAGTTCAAGCCTAGCCTGGATACATAGCAATTTAGTGAAAATCTGTCTCAAAATAAAAAAAAAAATTGAAAGGGCTGGGTATGTGGCTCAGTGCAAAGGCACTGGGCTCAATCCCCAGTATGAGAAAGAAAGATAAAGGGAAGAAAAGTGAGACAAAGAAAAGAAGGAAAGAATAAAGGAAGGGTGGAAGGAAGGAATAAATAAAGGAAAGAAAGAAAAATAAATTTGAAAAAATAAAAGGAGTAGGGGTTGAAGGGAGGGGAAGGGAATGGGAAAAAAGGAATCAAGATATATCATCTACAGGTACAAATTCCATATGATGAATATTATCATTATGTATATCTAAAATGTACCAATCAAATTAGTTTTAAAAAAAGAAAAGGAAGGAAAGAAAAGAGAGAAAGGACAGAGAATGCAACTCAGTGTGAAGGCTCTAGGTTCATCCCTTATAACCACATCCCCAAAAAAGCAAAGGAAGTGGTGTGGCTGGGGGAAGAAGAGTGAGGCTTGGGGAGGGGCAGGCAGAGAGGGAGGTACAAGGGCCTAGATAGTGAGAGCTTTTGCCAGCGGAGCGACTCTGGCTTGTTTCACACCAAAGAGAGCTGAGCTTAAGAGGCCAGGAGATGGTGCGTTCAGCCCAGCTGAGTGCCGCCTACATGGGAATGTTCAGCTCCCACTGCACAAACCCTGGACCCTCATCCCGGTCTTTATGGGCCTCCCCTCACCTCAGCACCCACCCCATGACTGGCTGCACGATGGGGACACAAGAGACTGGTGGGAGCAGCCCTTCTTTGGGGCCCCTGTGGGCTACCAAGTGGATAGGAAAGAGGGGAACCGGGGAGCAGCAGCCAGGAGGGAGAGACTGAGGGCAGGGTAGGGAAGGCACTGAGATGGCTGAGCCAAAGACAGGGGACTGAGGTGGGGGAAAGGGATGGAGTGCTTACCGTTTCTTCCTGCCTGCTTGAGCCATATTTTGTCTTTCAGACTCTTAGATGCTGTGAAGCCAAAGAGAGGTCACTAGGCCTGGGGACATAGAACTTGGCCCCACATTCCCATAAGACCTCACCTCCCCACCCAGAAACTAGCGGCAGCTCCTGTTAGTGCCACCCCCTCAACTGAACCTACAGGAGGGAGGAGCAGGGTTGGCTGTGCTTCAGCCAATGGGGAGCGCCCCTGAAGTCGCAGCCCTCCACCTTGCTGGCCTCAGGACCCCCAGGCCCTTCAGAGGTCCTCTTGACCTTCCCAAGCCTGCAGCCCCCTCCGGTTTGGACAGTGCAGTGCCCACAGCCTGCCCTCAGTGGCTCCAGCCTCTCTCGCACGTTCAGGTGGCAGGATTTTAATCTTGTGATGGCAAACCTTTTAGGGACAAATGCCCAAACTGCAACCCAAAAGTCACTTCTTTATCACAAAGTACCAACACTGCAATTAAACCTGAACGCTGGAGCAACCCCTCTGCAGCATGCATGCCATAGTTTCGCCGCCACCACTGCTTTAGTCTAACCTCAATGCCGCTTGCTGCTGATGTAAACTGACTGTAAGAGCTCTCCAGAGCCTCTCCCTGATGACCCCCTACACACACAGGATGAGGTCCTGAAAATTCGTTTAGCCCATGCCCCTCCTTAAAGCAAAGCCTCCCCTCCCACTTTCCTAAAACTTCCCCCTGTACTCCTATTTTTCTGGCAAACTGACAGTATGAAAATAACCCTTCAGTTTTCCTCAACCCGTGAGTCTTCATCCTCTAGCCCAGCTCCCTCTAACTGTAGAACGAATGCGTATCGCCAACCCTGAGCACAGAAACCTTCCAGCCCCAGTCCCAGCCCGAGCTCCAGCCCCGGTCCCCGAGGGGGGAGAAAGCAACCAGCAAACCAGCCCTAGACCCGCCTCTAACCTGCTTCCCTTCTGCCTTGGTCCGGGGGGGGTTGTGGTCAGCTCTCTCCTCCTCCCACCCCTGAGACCGGAGAAATAGCCTGAGTCTTGCCTTCAACGGGACAGCGGGAGGGGGCGGGGCTCAGCCGCCAGCTGCCACGCCCCTTTCCCTTCACTCCCGCGGGTCCCCTGAGGATGGACTGGGGCAGCATCGTTCTCCTGCCCCCCAGGTTACCGAGAAGCCTCTCTCGGGCCACGCTGACAGGAGTGGCGCCTCTGCCGGCAGCCGGTGTCCCTCCCCCGTGCCCACCATCCAGGCGCTGCTGCCCCCTTTTCTGAAGAAGTAGCCGGGAAACTGTCCCGACGGGCAGAGACCAGGGAGGGATCTGGGCCGCTTGTTAAGGTCCCCGAAATCCCCAGACCCTGATAAGCTGCGGTTAAAACCGTTAGGCCGCCGGAATATTCCTGGAAAGCCCTGGTTAAAGCCCCATCATTTCGAGGAGACTCAGCAGCTGTCAATCAAGTAGTTGCTTCTCCTGTGTTACCCCAACTGTCGCCAGTGTATCTGTGGCTGTCCCGAGCACCGAGCACCCACGGTAGATGTCTGCCCTGACCGCAGCAGGCTTGCGCTTGAACCAAATAGCTGAATTGAATTTGGACCAATCAGGAGGCTTGGCTCGGTAGGCTCGGATTTGGACCAATCACAGGCCTGCTGCTGCTTTAGACGCCACCTGCCTCACACTTCTCCTGTGGTCTAAAAAGGCTTCCTCTCCTACCTGAGATACACACCCCCTCCACCTCCGTGCTGCAGCACAGGCCTTGTCTAAATAAAGCCCCTGTCCAGTGTTCTGTAAATCTCTAATTTATTTCTCAGGTAGTACAGCTTGAAAGGTACTATAAATCTATTGGATTCTTATGGCTGGTAGTGTGGGCAGAGCAGGTGGCTTTAAAAAGAAGTGTAGGGCTGGGGATTCAGCTCAGTGGTTAGAGTGCTTGCCTTGCAAGCACAAGGCCCAGAGTTCGATCCCCAGCACCAAAAAAAAAAAAAAAAAAAAAAAAAAATAAATAAAAAGAAGTGTAGACACTAAAGGCTGCTTAATCTTGAAGAGTTCCAGAGACCTGCAGCTGGAATCTGAGATCCAGCAGAGACTAGCAGCATCGGCAGGGGCAGGAAGTGGTGGTGTTAATCTGCAGCAATCAGCGTTGACTGGCATCCACCAGCAGCAAAGACCAGCCTTGTAGATCAGGCATGAGCAGCACTAATCAGCGTCAGTAGGTGGCATCCAGTGACAGCCAGCAGCGACAGCCAGCAGGGATCAGCAGCGTTTGCCGGGGATCTGTGGAGACTAGCAGAAGCTGCTAAGAGCCCCATATAGCTGGCCAGAGTTAGCCTTGGCTGCTGAGGAGCTGATACAGGCAGTGTAGAGCCCTAGAGCTGTAATATTAAGGACTAAGGGCTCTAGGCCCTCAGAGTCCCAGAGCTGCAACACCACAGGCTGAGAGCCACTGGCATTCAACACATGGAGCCACTCGAAGAGCTGCACTTTGCCAATTAATGAGTTCCTGAACTAATTGGCAACACCCCATGCTCTGCTGAGAGCCCCCTCAGTACTTCCTCCTAATCTCCACTCCACCCAGCCACTCTGGTCCTCCCAGCAGCAATGTATAGATAAGGAAACTGAGGCCCCGAGAAAGTGCAGGATGTGCCCACAGCAACACGATTGAACAGGAACAGAAAGCCAAACCTTTAACTCCAGCTGACATTCTTCTACCAAACAGTCCCACAATCATCTCTTCCCTGTGTGGTCCCGAGGGTATAACTCCTCTTGGCTTGGGTCCTGAGGAGACCACCCTGTCCCTGCCCTGCCCAGAGCCCCACTCACTCTGCTTTAGTGTCTTATATTTCTCACCCTGGGCCTTGGGGGCTCCACAGTTAAAGCAGGTCTTGATCTTCTTCCTCTATGACTGTCCCTGGCTCAAGCCACATTCCCAGGTGGGGTTCTGTTGCCTGTGTCCCCAACCTAAAGCCCGCCTCTTCTCAGCCCTCCCCAGGGCGGAGGGGAGATTTAGTGCTGCTGCTGCTCTTCCAGGGCAGAAGTCAGTGGGGCAGGGGTTTGGCCCGTGCCACTGGAGCCCAGTCCGCACTGCCCAAAATAGCATCCCTCCTTCTGCCAGTGGCACCATGGAGCCAGAGATAGGCTTATGAGGGAAGAAGGGGAATTCCTGGTGGGTACTCTGGCACTCAGTCCTCCAAGCTGAGGGTTGGGCCTGTCTCTGGGGCCAGAGCTGAGGTAACCACTCCAGGGGTCCAGACCCATGAAAGGCTACAAAGGCTCCCAAGCCCCAGCTATGGGGAGAGCTGTGCAGAAGGAGGACAGGAGGTAGAAGTGTCTGGAGATCAACAGCCTGGTTGAGAGGTGGAGGAGGAGATCCTGGGTCAGTCCTTAGGAAGGAGAGACTCAGGCTTGTCCTCCAGGGCCCCAGTCTCAGAGTATAGAGGACACAAAAGCCATATTTGCAGGGAAACTCCAGTCTAAAAGGGGAGGGAGAAACCTAGGCCTTGTGCTGAGGAAAACACCTCCTTTGGGAAAGGCAAAGCCTCCACAAAGAAACCAAAGCTGGCCCAGTGTGAGATTCCCACTTAGGAGCATGGGAACTCAGTGACTGAGGTGGGGTCAGGAGGGAGCCTAGACCAGCTACAGGGCCTGGCTAGGCCTGGAGGGACAGAGCGATAGTTGGGAATTTGAGCTGGTGATGCAGTATTGAGACATGAAGGAGTCTTTGCTGACATGCAGACTGTAAGGACGCCTGCCAGTAGAGTGGTGGACACTGGGCAGTAGTACAGGGATTTCTGAGGCCAACAGTTACTTCATGGAAGAGGATATAGGATTTGCTTGCCCAATACTCTAATTTGGGAAAGAAACTGACCTCTAGAGGGTGCCAGAGACCAGGCAAGGTCTGTAATCTGCATGGCCCCAGTCCCTATTCCAAGATACTCCTTCCCAACCTGCCCATTGGTCACTGCAGGGAGAGTTAGGTGTAGGCTGCAGTGCCAGGCTTCCTAGTTAAAAGGCCTCCTTCAGGAACGAATCCCCCTGAACCCCAGAGGTCCGAGGTTCTGTGTCTCACTCCCTTCTGCAGATCTTAAGGAGGCGCGGGATGCCGTGTCCCTTCCTTCAGGGAAGCACATACTGTAAGAGGGGACATGTCTTAGCTACTTTTCTTGCTGCTGAGACAAAATACCCAACATCCAAAGGGCCAAAGAGGAAAGGTTTGTTTAGGTTTGTAGAGGTTTCAATTCATAGGGAGTCGGAGGTCAGAGTTATAAAGCGTTTAGCCGGCTGTAATGACACACTCCTGTAATCCCGGCACCCTGGAGGCTGGGGCAAGAGGATCTAAAGTTCAAACCCAGGGGCTGGAGATTTAGCCCAAGTGGTATAGCGCTTGCCTAGCAACTGCAAGGCCCTGAGTTTGAGTCCTAGCACCTCCCCCCAAAAAAAAATTAAAGTTCAAGCCCAGACTGGGCAATTTAGCAAGTTAGTGAGACCCAAAAATAAATAAATAAAAAGGGTTGACAAAGTAGTTCAATGCAAAGACCCTGGGTTCAATCTCCAGTAGCAGAAAAAAAAAAATACAGGTAATTTGAATTTTAAAGAAACAATATTTGGGACATACCTATACTAAAAAATTATCCATTTTTCTCTAGATTTTTTTCGTGGTACAGGTGATAAAACCCAAGACCTGATGGACCTTCTAACGCTAAGCAACATTCCCCAGCCCCAGAAGTCATATTTAACTGGGTGGCCTATATTTTTATTTTTATTTGCTAGCACCGCAGTGAAGACTCCTCCTTGTGTGCCTTGCACACATATCTGGGTTTAATCCTAGCTGGATATTAAATCTATTATACAGCTGCAGCTCAGTTCTCGTCTCAGGCTCTGTTTCCCCATTCATGAAATAGGCTTGGAGAATATAAACTACTCTTGGCAACCAGAGAGCATGCAGCAAAAAGGTTGCAAAGCCAGCAACAGACCACTGGGTCAAAAACTGATTTGGTGGACATCATAAAGTAGTTGAAAATGAACGGGCATTATTGTGGCACTGCAAGGGCAATTTTGGAAATCTTGATCTATGCTTAAGGATTTGGTCCTTCTTTTAGAAACTATTTAGCTTTGGGCTGGGGGTATAATTCAGTGGTGGAGCATTTTCCTAGCTTGTGCCAAGCCTTAGGTTCTATCCCTAGCACCACAATAAATTAATAAATATTTATGAACACATAACTTTTTTTTTTTGGTGCCAGGGATCAAACGCAGGGCCTTGTCTAACTACTGTGCTAAATCTCCAGCCCCCACATAACTAAATAAATTAAGCAGACATAATAGTCTACTATTGGAGTCGGGTGTAGTGGTGCAAGCTTGTAATCTCAGCACTCAGAAGGCTGAGGCAGGAGGGCTGCCAGGAGTTCAAGGCCAGCCTGGGCTGCCTAGTGAACTCAAGGTCAGCCTGAACTACACAGTAAGACCTCATCTCAAAGAGCAAAACAAAAAGTAGTCTACCACTGGACTAGACATTTTTAAAAAATAGAAACAGCCAGATGCAGTGGTACTTGCCCCTGATCTCAGCAGGCTGAGGCAGAAGGATCATGGTGAGTTCAAGGCCAGCCTGGGTTACACAGAGAGAGACCCTGTCTCAAAAA